>APFE031254469.1:92179-160801 GCA_000404065.3 Pinus taeda | reverse complement strand
CTTCAATTTCCCAATAACTTCCTCAAGTGACTGAGGCTCATCATACTTAATCTGATCTCTAAATACAAATGGAAAACCACTGAAAAATATTTGAACTTTAGTCTTCTCATCAGTAAGATAAGGTACCTGTCATTGATCCAAATTTTAACTCATAGAATTATTTTGCCTTTATTTGATAATACCTTTTTGACAAGTACTTCTTCCTTAAAAGCCTATTGAATTCCCTCCAACTCAAGTCATCTATCTTGATGTCTCTAACCCACTTAACATCTTCCCATCAGATGTCTACTTTACCTTTCAAGTTGAAGATGGCTATTCTAGCCTTCATGTTGTTTGTGTACTCATGCAACTCAAAGAATTTATTCATCCCAAGTATCCAATCCCCTGCATCTTCTGGACTCTTCACATATCCAACAAAAGTAGGTGATTTTTATTTCTTGAATTCATCAAGTAAGTATCCCCTATCATTCCTCCTGTAAGGATGATAGCGTTGACGATCATGATGTCTATCAGAACCAAAACTAGAATAATACCTATACCCATCGCCCCTCCTTTATGGAGTGTCGAACAACTTGCCAACTCTCACTGTGTCAAATCTATTTTATCCGTGTCTACCGGGATATCTTCTGCCATATGCTCCATTAGTCCCATCCTCTTGTGCATGGCTAATCTGAAGCGGCCCTTGTCGCTAAAATTCTAACAAACTCTGAAGAAGTATAGTATTGACCTCTGCTTGATTCTCTTGTTCCTGTATGATCTGATCATTTTCTGCCTTACAACTCCTTATCTCTTCCTTCAAACTTCTCAATGTATCGACCAAATAAAAAGTATGCCCCACACCAAGCTGCTCATCTAATGCATAGGGAGATTCTACGTAGTATACCACCTTGCTAGCCATTTGATGTTTCTCTTCCTACAATGCATAATATGTCCGATAAACCAAATCACAATAAACCAATGTACCTTAGTATAGCTTGGGGAGGATACCTTATCTGCAACATCACGAAATCAAGATGATACGTGTATAACATAATCATAAAAGTGTATAGACATACGCAAGTAAGTGTATTAACTCATAAACATCACTCTAACTAGGGTCCAATCATCAATGCAAGGCCATATGAACAATGCATGTTATGACCTCATGCATGATAACAACCATTACTCCATTATACGCATTGCTACATGCAACCAACAATATGCATAAGCAATGCCTATCCAACTACAATTAAGCATAAACACATGTAGTCGAACATAATTGACCAATTCTTGCAATCAACCTACAAGGCTGATACATGTAATCAAAACATTCCAAATGTAACCTAACATACAAGGATGTAAGTAGGTGACCTAAAATCAACATGCAAATGACAAATAACCATATATAGTCAGTTACATACTCATGTCAATTACTCTTCATGAAATCAACATCAAATTCTCCATGATAACCATACTACAACCCTAATCCAACATCAAGCAGTTGCAACAAGTATACAAGTGTAAGAGACACATGCAACTGACATGCATGCATGACTAACACATTCAACCCATCCAGTCCGAGAGTTGAACCATGTAATGATACCACTCTGTAACACCCTCCTCCCACATCCACCCAAATAACCATGCCAACTGGGGTAGACATGAGACGAGAGGCTACTCTGATCAAATTTGACCTCCAATGTAACCTTAAGGAAGTGGAATTGATGGAACATCACATAGTCATCCATCATCATCAACAAACCCCTCAGGAGACAAGTGAACCACGTAGACAACCTGTCTCTGGGTCCCATTGTAGTTCTGGACCTTTGAGGCCATAGTTTCTCTCATGCTATGAGCAAGGGAGCGACCAAAGGCCTAAAGTCGCTTAGGCCTTCCTACCAGCAATTGTGGACTAAAGTTGCCAGTTTTGTGCCAACAGTCCAAGGATTTAAGCCACTTTTTTAGGCCCAGAGTCCATGCCACTGCCCAAAATGGAATGAAATCTCAGAATCAAGTAAAGTACAGGGAAACAATTATGCAAAAGTAAATAGTTAATCAAGACCTTAACCAAACCCCTACTAGCAATGACAGGAATTTCATCAAGCATATTGTCAACATGTAACATATAGGTGTAAACAACAGAATTAAGAGTAGGGATCTCATACTTATCTGAGAATCACCATGAACCATTGTTTCCTCATTTCATTTTCCGCCTTATCACTTATCAGGTCATAGATACCATATCCATTCAAATATAAGTAAAAACATGCTAAGACCCATACATAGATGCTGTCACAAAATATACATCTAACCAACATAATAGGAATTGAATTACAATGAAAATCAATGTAATGAATTTCTCATTAATCAATGCAATGAACCAACCGGTGATGGGACTACCACGTTCCACCCGACCATAGATTGGCTGAGCCAAGTTTCTCTTTAGCCAATCACCCTTGTGCCATATTCCAAGCATGAATGTGGGATGCCACCAGAGTTTTCCACCTACATTGTGAGGAATTTGAGTGCCTCTTAATCTCTTAGTCTTTACCGTGCATCCACAGCCTAATCCAAGGATCACTAGGCCCTACACCAAGACATACTCTCTAGGATTTACCATGCATTCCATCCTGAAATCACTAGGCCCAACGGAGAGAAAATATACCTCTTGGCTTTATCGTATATCTTGCCATTCTCTGACAAGGGTTCGTAGGCCCACCGAGGCACACAATTTGGCTTTACCACAACCCACAGTCCAGTTCAAGGGTTACTAGACCAATGGATTTTTTCATCCTCGGTGTGGTTTAGGGACTGCTACACAATTTTTTGTCAATTCGGATATCCACCCCACTTAGATTCAAATCCAATCAGGCCATCCCACATGAACCGAATGAGAGAAACCATCTCATCAAAGCTATCAGGAAATGCCAAGGCTAGGTTGAAAATATTGTCACACCTAGTAAAACCCATGCCATGGTAGAAAAGAAACACATGGAATCCCATTCATGCCAAATATAGCAAGGAAAATACACATGCAAGTCAATACCTACAATGAAGCCTGTTGTAGCTTCTTGATCCTGCCTTTCCCTACTTGATCTTTGCTTCCTCTTTCCTTCTTTGCTTCTCTTGCTCCAATGTCAAAGTGCTCCAAGAAATCTCTAAGTGTCCAAGAGTATGAGAGAGAGAGAGAGAATACTGAGAGTGCTCCAAAACTGAACTGACAAAAGGTTACCAATTGATCCTCAAAAGCATTTTTATGGATGATGCCTCTATTTTCTTCATTTTCCATTATTTTCTTTCATTTTCCTCCTCACATACAACCTGTGACCATTCACCTCCTTTTTCTCCAAATTTCCATTATTTTCATAAATAAATGTGCCAAAAATGCCATTTTGCCTTTTAATGCCTTAACCATTGCCTTTGTCAATTCCCTTAGCCATAAACAACCAAATGAACAACCCCTAGGATGTCTTGCCCAACATGAAGCTTGGAATAAGTGTCCCATTCATCCAGGGTTATTGTTTTTTAACTTTTATTACTTGGAATTTTCACTAGGGCTGTTACATTAACTACTAGAAAACAAGGTTTTAGTAAAGAATATTTTTAGAGTTTCACATTTATAGAGGCTTAGTTTAAAAATGTTTTGACAAAGGTTTTGAGTGAAGGCTTCTCCATCAACATGTTATGGCATGCCAAATTATTATAGGTGCACTAGTGTACTTCATAAAGAAATACACTAATGTTCCATAACACATGCATACTAAAGGGGCTCTTGTAGCACAAAAATGCACTAGCAATGTGTGTATTATTTCACAAATGATCAAACGTTGCCCATAATTTTGTATGGCACATGTTAAATGGTGATCCACATAAATT
This sequence comes from Pinus taeda, assembly GCA_000404065.3. NCBI lineage: Eukaryota > Viridiplantae > Streptophyta > Pinopsida > Pinales > Pinaceae > Pinus > Pinus taeda. The sequence goes on along the minus strand of APFE031254469.1, from coordinate 156,946 downwards.
AAAGTGCATTAGTTACAACATCCACCATTTGTATCTCAGATTAGTCATATGTCTATGTCTTGAACAATGGTCCTATTGTCATATGATACACCATTATAAGCCCTAGGGGTTAGCTTAATCAATTTTTTCCAATGTTATTTGACATTTGGCTAATTATCACTAGAGTCCAATTTGAATCCCCTTAAGCTAGGTGCATCGGTCTACACATAAGAGTTTACTAGGGATGCCATTTATAGATTTGGGAAGCATCCCTTAGGTTTACCCATAAGGTTTTCCTTGGAAAAAAAGGATATAACATGATGATTTTTATGTGGATTGGATTGTTGGGGTGTAATTATGGTATAGGTGCACTATCAATCTATGCTTCACACAATGTTTGATACATGCCCTTGAAAAATATTAAAACATATATTTACTTATTAACTCGTTATTGAGATGTATTGACACATTGATGCATTAGACACACTACCTAATATATTAAGTTTAAAACAAATTTATTTTTTCCTTTTCTCATGACATTTTCACTACCACTATCAACACTTCATAATCTCATTTGTAGTATCAATACACCTTTCATGCTAAGTTCTCCTTGTTTCCCTACTATTAATGAATGTTTATCCCTCGCTCTTGCACATTACCTAGTGGAGTAGGGTTTTCGCAATTTCCTCTTGAAAATCTTATTTTTGATGTATTTTACACTTGGTGCTATGGAACCCTAAGAGAAAGAATTGGACCAAGTAACTCTTTAATTATCTTATTTAAGCATTTTTACTTTAGTTATTTACTCTTTTGTTCATGAAAATTTCATGTTTCTATTTCTCTAGCCATTTAGTTTTAATAAAGCCTAGGGATTAGATCCACTTTAAATCAATGGTTCTCCTTTTACATCGGGTGAGAAATAGGGAGTGGTTTAACAAGTGTTTATTCACCTGATGGGATCCCATCCATTGACCTCCTTCTTAATGAATGACCCTCATTTCACACCGAGTGAGAAGTTAATGATGGATTAATATACTTACTTTGACTCGATGACACCCACATGAGTGGAGTGGGTCTTGTTGACGATGCTAAACCCGCCAACATGTCAGGGGATCTCCCCAGTAAGAAGTCCAAACTAGACCTTAGACCATTTGGAATAGGATTCCCAGCAGTGGATAGTAAAGTTATGCCTTGATTGTGGTAGCACGCAGAGGTAAGAAATATATCCTTGTCAGAATCAAGTGTGTGACTTTGCAACGAGTCAAGCGAGATGCATGGGGAGGTTCTAATACACACAGGGGGAAAACAAGTGTATCCCTTAGAAGCCTATAATAGTACGCAACTTGAAAGGAACACACGAGTTGAAAGACACCACGAACTGAAAAGCAGAATAGTCGAAAATCCAAAGTGATGATTTAAACCAACAACACAATTTAATAAGATTCATACAATTACATACTGAATAGTCCATACATAAATGCGTAATTTAAAACTACATAGATTGTAAAATAACCAGAATAGTCGAATTGTATTAACAACATATGCATGAAATGTGTTGGTTGTGTTATAATATATAAATTGAAAGTTTCATCAATACATACAACCATGAAAACCACTAGCCTCAATAGTGGAACATTACAATCAACACCGCCTAGTCCTACAAAGAGACGTACCCTCCACAATACTCTCCAAGCCCTGTCTAAGCAATTCCTAGCAAAATCTTGGCTCACAAAAGCCCCTTCTATGAGTTATGAGGTTGTATTTATAACAAAGGGTGGGGTGACCCTTGACATTCCCCTTTGTGACTCTTGGACTACCCTCATGACTCTTCAACTTCATTACATAACTCTTTACATTACATATGAATGTTTGCATTCCACTAATGACACTTGGAATTTCACTTTACAACATGTTTACAAAAATACATTTTCCACATATACCTATCTGGGACAAAATTGGCTTGAGTTAGCGAGACAAGATAATACTAAGACTTGGACAGTTGTGGAAAGACCAACTCATCAACCTCCTCCCTGTGATCCTCGGTCACTAACTGATTCCATGCTTGGTAGTTTTCAATCGTGTCTGCGTACTCTTTGATGATGTGTCTATGGAAATGAACTATTGCCTCCATTGCTTCTGGGTATATTGATTTGGAATCACTATCCAACTCGTCTTGTAACATGTGCAACTTAATCCTAAGCAAGGCAAGACCGACGATGTACATCCGCATGTTATCTATGTTGACTTGCAAATCTGCGCTAGTGGCCGTGAGCATCAACTGATCAAAGTATGCATCAAGCTCCAATCTAACTTGGTTCTTCTCTTTGGCCTTGGTGAGCGTACCAATTGATGGGGTGCCACACTTTCTCACCACGACATCCAAACTCCTGAACAATCGTGCATATGAAGCCTCAACACTGGAGATGAGCAGTGAGAGTTCGTCATAGTTCTGGATCAGACTTTGGATGTGTGCTTTGTCCAACTCTACCTACAACTTCATCATCTTGTGCAAGTGAAGCGGGGCTTCCTTTTACCTCATTGTCCACTTCTATACATGATTGACTGCGGCATGTATATCTGTGAGTGTTTGCATTATCTTGATGTAGCACTGTTGATGACCATGTAGATGGACAACTGCCTTATGTACGGTGCTGAACCTATCATACAATCTCTACATGATTGTCTCAAGAGCCAATACTTCATCAAGTATCACTTTCTTTATCTCTACTCTGGCGAATCCTGTTGATTGTTCCTCTCTCTGCATGGTTTCTTGCAACTCCTTAGACATGTGCTTGATTTCTGCTATCAAGAACTTCACACTCGAGATCATGGCTTCAACATAAGACTTTGTAGCATCGGGCAAGGTAGTTGGATGTCTTCATACCTGTAACACAATCGTTCGTTCTTCAAAGTGCACAGGTTATGCATGCTCATCTAGGGTGTGTGCTCTATGTGCTTGTACAACTATGCATTGTGAATCATCAAAGACTATGTATTACACATATGTTCTCAGATTATCCACAAGGAGAATGGTATCCCCTTGTTCACTTGGGGCTTGCTTTGTTGTTGGGGCTAATGGAGCCTGTGGGGTGACCTTGGTTGCTTTTGGCATGAGGTCGGTGTCCTGATCTTGTTCTGGATGCTCCATCTCCATGTCCATCTTATCTACTATCGGTTCATCCTGCGACTGCTCACCTTGTTCCTCATCTGTTTCTGGTTTAGAGTCTTTAACCTGCATTGGCACGATTTGCTCTCTCAGTGCGTCACACACTTCCTCTTGTTCCTATTCCTCTTCATGTTGCACTTCCTTCTCTCTTTTACACAACTCTTGTTCTTCTTTAAGCTTATGTTGTACTTCCTGCAACTTCCTCTCTGCTTCTTCCAGTCCTTGCTTCTCCCTTTTTCTTTGCACTATCCTCCTGTCATGATGTCACCTCTTTGCATCTATCTCCAAAGATACTCTTTCCACAAGTGGGTCTTATTTAAACTTGTAGCTTTGCTCTGCCTCTGTGCTTTCAACAATCTTCCTCTTGGCTTTGTCTTGCACAAGTTTGCTACTTGATCCTGCTATTGTTGCTACTCCCTGTGGTGTTGTTGCCTTGACTGCTTCTAGCCACTTTAATGCCATGCTGATCGATTCATTGAGCCTAGAGGAGTTATAGCAATATCTCCACGGGCCTTCCTCTAGCCAATGACATGCCTCGTGGATCCAAGAATAATACACTATCGCACAGTGGTCCCTACATAATCTATGTGGATTGTATAGATTGAAACTCTTGGTGCCGAATTTAAACTTCTTGAAGTCCTCAACCTCGGCATTCGCTTCTTTCAAACTCTAGATCACGTGCAAACCAATTCACAAAGGAAGCATAGGCCATGGTGCCTTTTTCTTCTTGTGCAATCCGGCTGATAACTCTCTCGAGATGTGGTATGCATCCTCCTACATGACCAACTTGTCTGTGGAAAACCTCAACAACACATGCGGAGCCTTCTCCATGCTATACATCCTAATGAAGTTGCCATTGGGTGAGGCATACCAATATGCAATGTTCAACAATGCCTCCATTCCTGTCTGGGACATGCAAGGATGATCTTGTTCAAAGATCATCATGTACAGTGGGGCGATGAAATTTTCAGATAGTCTAGCCATGAATCCTCGGTAGCTGCATTCTGAGAGCAAATTTCAATATATGTTCACAACATTCTTTGAAGGTGTCCATGCCCAATCCATTCTACGAAACTGTTGACGGGAACAAATCGCATCGAGTAGATAGGCAGACATGAAGAATCTTTCAGCTGGACGGCCAACATGTCAGACTATTTGAACGGTTTTTCTTCACTTGCTAGCTGATCCAACATAGCAACCCAACTCTGTGGGAAGGTCTCTGTACTCCCTTGGCCATACAAGCAACATGCGAAGATGACCAAGAATTGGTATGCCTTCCTGAGTGTCTTTTTCTAGTATATCTGGTTGGGTGACGTCCTGAACTTTAATGGCTCCCTTACCCAACGCTTTAAGATGTCTCTTGTATTCATGTTATTGTTGGGAGTGTAGAACGGTGCATCCATCCTGTTCACTGGCAGTGCAAAACGGTACACCTGCTGATAATATTTCATATTGAAGGAAGCAAGCTCTACTCCACTGACACTACTCAGTGTCATCGTCTTCAGATCAGTGTGTGAGACAATATAGTGGATCACATCCGTGCATGAGAATACATGATACATGCATGCAACCTTGTACAATCCCAACTTATGGATGCTTACATAGACTTGTCATCCTCCAGATTCTCCTCAAATCCGCCTGCGAAAATAGTGTTGATGTCTTGCCATGTGATCTTGATGTCTTTCTCAATGAACAAGTGTGTGTCTGTGTAAACGAGCAAGCTCATAAACCCTCGCTCAACCACATCTATAGTACTGATTTCAACTGTGTCTTTTGATCCAACTGTCTTGGAGGCCATGATACGTGTACTGCTAAGAAGATGCTAAAAACTTGTGGTACCTAGAGACAGGGAAGACACTCATGGCAAGACAATGTCAGCTAAAAAACATCAAGCAACTCGAGAATCAATTGGGTAACAAACTGACTGCTAGGCAATATTACGCAGCATTGACTCCGGGAGGCTAGGAGACTGCCAGCTAGAACTGCACATTGCGCAGTCTCAGCTGCTAGTGAGGCTCATTGCTGACTAGAACTCCACATTTCATAGTCTCAGTTGCTAGTGAGGCTCACCACTGACTAGAACTGCGTAATTCTCATTCCGGTGAGGTTGATTTCTGACTGAAACTCCACAATGCGGAGAATAATCAGGCTGGATTGTTGGCTGGAACTACGCATTATGAAGTTCCAGTGAGAAGGACTGGGAACTGCCTCTGAGTATTGCACAGAGAACAATTGGGAGTCAGTGTGGGTAGCCTCTGCGCAATTCCTAGAGGCAAGGTAGAGCCTTGACCATCAGGAATGCGCAAAGCATGTAGGGAGACAAAAAGATCTGGGCCAAGACAACCGAGATCTGCCCAATGACAACCCAAAAATGCGAAGGACTAAGTGTGTGTGCAAAGCTTGTGCAAATTTGAGTGAATAAGCATGCATGAAATTTAAGCAAGTTCAAAAATCGGTCAAACGACAAAACCATGAAGCTCATGAAGGGAGTCGCCGCAACGATGACTGTAAGTGCAGAAATAATGTTATGAATGCGACACTATGGAAAGATAATGCAAAAATTGAAACAACACTTGTATAAGTTAAAACACATTAAAACGCTAGCGTAATTTTAGTAAAACAAAGGAAACAACACTCATACAAGTTGAAAACTAAAAAGCGACATAAAAAGTAGCAAAATGCATGAAAAGCAAAACTTACCTGGAAAAGTTGTGGCAAAGGTTCCTAGGTGCCTCAAGAATTCCAGAGCTCCAAGATCAAATATGAAGAACAAGCTTTGAGGTGTCATTTAAATAGATTTGGCAAAATTAGGGTTTAAGAACCGCATGCCACAAATCTAGGAAAAAGCAACACTTGGAGTGAAGTTTCTAAAAATGACTTTGCATGTAACTCCCACTGTTAAAAATAGATCCCTAAAATCTAGGGAAGATTTTTCGATTTTTCTTTTTCTTTTCAGGAAAAGATGCCTAACATGCAAGGGAGTATTGTGTAGTTATGGAGGGAACCAAGCAACCTACCCGCACTTGCAATAAACAGTCACTGAGGGAAAACTTCTATGTTGTTTATGGGCTGAGTGGCCCTGGTTAGCTGGCCAACTCTGCGCTATTTTCCAGAGTAGTGCTACTGGCCTACTCTATGCATTTTTCCAGAGCAGTGTTGTTGTCCAGTTCCGTGCATTTCTGGAGAGCAGTACAACTGACCTAGCCTGCTCTGCGCATTTCTACATAGCAGTGCCGACTGGCCTTCTCTGCCCATTTCTAGGGAGCAGTGCTGACTAGCCTACTCTGTGCATTTTTGGAGTGCAGGGAAGTTGCTGGGCTACTCTGCATAATTCCTGAGGTGAAGATAGATTGCCCTTCAAGATTATGAAATTTTTCTCAGCAGTCCATTGACCGGATGTGAACCAAGTGCAGGGTCAACTTATGGTTCACTGATGAGAGAAGTGAGTGAACACAAGTTGTTAAGTGTCTGATGAAATCAAATAGACACAAGTACCTAATAAATGCATGATAGATGCTATGATTTTGAGGTGGGAAGCTCCAAAACGAAGCGAAGGCAAAAGTGTGGAGGGTGGTTGTAGCCACTACAACATTGGCGACAAACTGGTAGAACTTTAGCTCTCTATATGGACCTTGTTCGTGAAAAACGAGTCTAGCTCCTCCGGAAGTATTATTCGACTCTTTGATCATCATGGTTTCAACACTAAGTTTGAGTTAAAGATATAGTCCCTACCATTCTATTGATTGGTCAGCACACATACCAAGCCAAGTCAACTAAGTTGTTTCGATTAGAGATGAGGGGTATATTGGTGCATAAGTAATATAGGTGTCAGAGTCTTAGTTTCATCTCTGGTGTTGCTCCACTGCCAGCAGGCCTGGACAATACCCCAGTAGAGTCACACAGGGACACAAGCATCACTCTACTACCAACAAGCATTGTCAGTGCCCCGACGAAGTTACTTGCATAACCTATCTGTGCAGGAAGCCTTTCTCTTCTTTCACCTTTTTTTTTTTCATTTTTCATTTTTCATTTTTATTTTCAAAGAACTGTGCATAAGAACTTATTTATTTCAGAGGCGAAAGAGGGATCCCAACTTATTAAGAGCAGAAGAGGTTGTCCCTTTAGAGAAGTATTTTATGTATACCTATGACACTACTTGTTAAGGTTTTCCCCCTCACCTTACTTTACTTGACTGCGTTGACATGGGTTAGCCCAAAAGAATCGATTATAGTAGGTGCTACTAGTTAAAAGTGCAAGCATTGCGTTTTCACCAAGATTCACTCTGAACAAAACATATTTTCCATTAGGGTGTCATTGACTGAAGACAACAAGCTATTCATAAAGAGAGAGGACAAAAGATAACCAAGTGTTGTGTCTCGAGAGCCACACACGGTTTCATGCGAACTAAACCTATGGGTGAAAAATAGGCAAACAAATAAGAAAGAAAAGGACAAAAGTAAATGATAGCAAAGCATGAAAGGAAAGTAAGCAAACAAGCAACACAAATAAAGTAAACAAAGCAAGCATGCAAACAAAGCAAACCAAGAAGGAAAACACTACTCCTACTCCTAAACAAAACAATGCATGGGCCTCTTCATGTAAAGTGATATGTTGAATGTAGCCATCGATGCATTGGTTCACTGATGTTGGTGAAGACGTGGTTTATGAGAAAGGTAAGCGTGTAAACCAACAAACAAGAAAGATATAATAGTGAAGATCAACACGCTCCGAATTTAAAAATGTCAACAGAAAATAAAAAATAAAAGCACAAGGTAAGCATTTTGTGGATGTATCATGGTTATGCATCACACTATGCGTAGACGACAAACATGCACACTCTTTTGACCGTGACAAACAAGAAAACATGGGAAAGAAAGACAACTTACGTTTAGAAAGAGTGCTCATTATGTATGATTCCTCCAATGCATGGGTGATGGGATCATGTGATTCAGGTGTAGGGTGTGAATTTTTTGAATTAGATTGATCTTCAATGTAAACATGAGAGTGATGAGGAGCCTTGGGCGTTTCAACATATTTTTTTATCTGAAGTGGAATCGACCTCAAGACAGTGAGGACCTGACATAACCATCAACTCGGGTTGAAATGCCTCGATATCTTGTGGGGTTTGCATTTCATAAACAGATAGATCATTGAAGATGGGTGGCTTAGAAAGATCAACAGTGAATGAATCACCATTGTGATCAAATGAAGGAGTAAAGAGACCATGACAACCATGATTTGAAAATTCGAAAAATTCATCGGCATCCTCATGATCTGATGAATTGTATAGAGGGATTGATGAGAAGCAAGAATGTTCACCCTCTGTGTTTCTGGAAATGACAGATGAAATATTGAGTGGATTTGCAAACACAGATGTGTCCTCTCCACTATACAATGGCAGACTGACATATGGTGTATTTTGTGAATGATCGGAAGTAGATGCATCCGGGAATGAATTCTCACAAGAAAAATTAACAATGGTAGAATCACCAAAGATGTCAGGGAAAAATTGATAAGGTGAAGACAGAAGGAGGTCATCCTTCACCTTCATATTCCCACACATACCCATCGTAAATGATAGCGCAGGTTGTTTTTTCAACACCAACTAGTCGACAACTTGATCCTCGTGAACAAAAAGTGTGGAGTTCAGAATGAGAGAACATAACACAATACAATCCCGAGGATCAACTGGACATGGGGATGGAGGTTGAGGAAACAAGTCCACGTGACAACCAATAGTCTTGCAAGCCAAATCTGGGTAGAAATTAAAATCAGGTGGGGTGGGAGGATGTGACAGTTCAATAGATGGGTGTGCACCTTCTCCCACCTCGCAATGCGGGGCCAAAGCTGTTTGATGAGATGAGGATGGACAATCACTTGTGACAAAGACCTTCTCTGCCATGGATTTAACATCGTTAACATTGAGGTATGTTGGGATAGGTTTGAATGATTTTAACAACTGTGGATTTTAAGATATGTGAAGGAGATAATGAAATATTTCACGAAGAAATTTCCAATCAATTTCATCCTCTGGGAATTGAAATGTGAGATAACGAAAGCGATCCCAAAATTACAACAATGATTCATTAGAAGCTTTCTGCAACTCCATAATCTTTTTGTTAATTTCTTTACGATCAAAATGATGGAAAGAACGGTTTATCTCTTCAACGAACTGGTTGAAAGAGTGAATAGATTTATCAGGGAGTGACACACCATTGCAATGGGTGCCCTTGAAGCGTGAATGTAAACAACAAGAAGGCAACATAATCCTCAAGGTCTTCCAAGGTATCATAGAGATATTTGAAATAACCTTTATGCCTAGGCCAAGATGTTCCGCCTTCACCTTCATATGTGTATTGTGACAAGTCATCCCATAACTCCCTCAAGTCTTCAAACACATTTCCATAAGACATAAATCTCATAGGGTGAGTTGTAACATAAGTCATGATAGATGTCCAAGGATTCAAAACAAATTTGAAGGACTCAACTGGTCATTTGGCCCTCATTCTAGCACCAGAAATGTTGACGATGTTGGACCCGCCAACATGTCAAGGGATCTCCCAGGTAATATTTCCCAACTAGACCTCAGACTGTTTGGAGTAGGAGTCCTAGCAGTGGGTAGTAAAGCTATGCCTTGACTGCAGTAGCGCGCAGAGGTAAGAAAGATATCCTTTTCAGAAGCAAGTGTGTGACCTTGCAGGTAGTCAAGAGAGATGCATGGGAAGGTTCTAACACACACAGGGGGAAATAAGTGTATCCCTTAAAAGCTTGTAATAGTATGCAACCTGAAAGGAACACATGAGGTGAAAGACATCACGAACTGGAAATCAGAATAGTCAAAAATCCAATGTGATGAGTTAAACCAACAACACGCTTCAATAAGATTCATATAATTATATATAGAATAGTCCATACATAAATGCGTAATTTAAAACTACATACATTTCTAAAGTAACCAAAATAATCGAACTACAATAAAAACACATGCATGAAACGTGTTGGCTCTGTTATATTATATAAAGTGAAATTTCCATCCATACATACAACCATGACAACCACTAACCCCAATAGTGGAACGTTATAGTCAACACTGCCTAGTCCTCCAAAGAGATGTACTCGCTCTGTACTGTGGAGAAGCCAAGGCTCGTCACAATACTCTCCAAACCCTCTCTAAGCAATTCCTAGCAAAACATTGACTCCCAAAAGCCCCTTCTATGAGTTATGAGGTTCTATTTATAACAAAGGGTGGGGTGGCCTTTGACATTCCCCTTTGTGACTCTTGGACTACTCTCATGACTCTTCAACTTCATTACATAACTCTTTGCATTACATATGACTATTTACATTCCACTAATGACACCTGGAATTTCACTTTACAACATGTTTACAAAAATACACTTTCCACATATACCCATGTGGGACAAAATTGGCTTGAGTCAGCCAAACAAGACAACACTAAGACTCAGATGACTATGGAAATACTAGCTCATCAACCTCCTCTCTATGATCCTCAATGACAAACTAATACCATGCTTGGTAGTGTGCAATAGTGTCCACGTACTGTTTGATGATGTATTTCTGGAAACAAACTCTTGCCTCCATTGCTTCCAGGTATACTGATTTGGAACCTCTGTCCAGCTCGTCTTGTAAAATGTGCAACTTAGTGCTGAGCAAGGCCAGACCAACGATGTACATCCACATGTTATCTGTAGAGACTTGCAAATATGTGTTAGTGTTCGTGAGCATCAACTGATCAAAGTACGTGTCGAGCTCCAATTTGAATTGGTTATTCTCTTTGGCCTTGGTGAGCGTACCAATTGACGGGGTGCCATATTGTCTGACCACAACATCCAAAATCTTGAAAAATCATGCGTATGAAGCCTCAACACGGGTGATGAGCGGCAAGAGCTCCTCATAGTTTTGGATCGGACTCTAGATGCATGCTTTGTCCAACTATACCTATGGCTTCATCATCTTGTGCAAGTGAAGGGGGGCTCCCTTGTACCTCATTTTCCATGTCTATACATGATCAATTACGACATGTATATCTGTGAGTGTTAGTGCTATCTTGATGCAGTGCTGCTGATGACCATGTATATGGACAACTACCTTATGCACGGTGATGAAACTATCATACAGTCTCCACATGACTGTCTCAAGAGGAGATACTTCAATAAGTATCACTTTCTTCATCTCTGCTCTGGTGGATCCCTTTGATTACTCCTCTCTCTGCTTGGTTGCTTTCAACTCCTTAGTCATGCTCTCGTTTTTTGCTATCAAGAACTTCACACTCAAGCTCGTGGCTTTGGCATAAGCCTTTGTAGCATCAGCCGAGGCAGTTAGATGCCTTCGTACATCCGACATAATCACCTGTTCTTCAAAGTGCGCAGGTGATGCATTCTCATCTAGGGTGTGTGCTCTACATGCTTGTACAAATTTGTGCTATGAATCATCAAAGGCTATGTTGTACACATATGTTCCCAGATTATCCTAAAGGAGAATGGTATCCCCTTGTTCACTCGGGACTTGCTCTGTTGTTGGAGCTGGTGGACCCTGTGGGGTGACCTTGGTTGCTTTTGGCACGAGGTCAGTGTCCTGATCTTGTTCCAGCTGCTCCATCTCCATGTGCATCCATTCTACTATTACTTCATCCTGTGGAGCAAGTTCCTGTTCCTGCGGTTGCTCACCGTGTTCCTCATTTAATGCTGGTTCAAAGTATTCAACCTGTATTGGTGCGGTTTCATTGTCTGTGCGCCTTGCGCTTCCTCCTGATCCTATTCATGCTGCGCTTCCTTCTCTCTTCTGCGCAACTCTTGTTTTTCTTTGAGCTTCTGCTGTACTTCCTACAACTTCCTCTCTACTTCTTCCAGTATTTTCTTCTCCCTTTTTATTTGAACTATCCTCCTTTGGCGTTGTCACCTCTTTGCATCTATCTCCAAAGCTATTCTTTCCACAAGTGGGTCTTCCTTAAACTTGTAGCTTTGCTCTGTCTCTGTGCTTTCGATAATATTCCTCTTGCCTTTGTCTTGCACAAGTTTTCTGTTTGCTACTGCTGTTGTTGCTACTGGTTTGAGTGCTGCTAGCCACTCTATTTCCATGTTGACCGTTGATTGAGCTTAGAGGAGTTATAACAATATCTCCATGGGTCTTCCTCTAGCTAGTGACACGCCCCGTAGATCCAAGAATAGTACTCTCTCGCGGAGTGGTCCCTGCATAATCCATGTGGATCATACAGATTGAAACTCTTGGTGTCGAACTTAAACTTCTTGAAGTCCTCGACCTCGGCATTCACTTCTTTCAAACTTTGGATCTCATACAACCCAATTCACAAAGGAAGCATAGGCCATGGTGCCTTCTTCTTCTTGTGCAATCCAGCTGATAACCCTGTCGAGATGTGGTATGCAACCTCCTACATAACTAAATTGTCTGTGGAAAACCTCAAAAACACATGCAGAGCCTTCTCTGTGCTCTACATCCTAATGAAGGTGCCATCGGGTGAGGCATACCAATCTACAATGTTCAACAACGCCTCCATTGTTGCCTAGGACATGCAAGGCAGATCTTGTTCAAAGATTATCATGTATAGTGGGGCGATGAAATGGTCAGATAGTCTAGCCATGAGTCCTCGGTAACTGCATTATGAGAGCAACTTGCAATATACATTCACAACATTCTCTGAAGGTGTCCATGCCCAATCCATGCCAGGAAACTGTTGACGGGCACATATTGCATCAAGAAAGTAGGCAAACATGAAGAATCTTGGTTGCTGGTCCTTGGGTGGACTCCAGGCATTGGATACATGCACTTTCAGCTAGAGAGCCAACATGTCGGACTAGTTGAACGATTTTCCTTCACTTGCCAGCTAATCCAACATAGGAACCCAACTTTGCAGAAAGGTCTTCATACTCCATTGGCCATATAAGAAGCATGCGAAGATGAACAATAATTGGTATGCCTTCTTGAGTGTCTTTGTCTTGTATATCTGGTTGGGTGTTGTCCTAAACTTTGATGGATCCCTTACCCAACGCTTCAAGATTTCTCTTGTATTCGTGCTATTGTTGGGAGTGTAGAATGGTGCATCCATCTTGCTCATCGACAGTGGAAAATGGTACAGCTGCTGATAATATTTCGTATTCAAGGAAGCAAGCTTTGCTCCACTGACACTACTCAGTGTCATCATCTTCAGATTAGTGTGTGAGACAATCTAGTGGATCACATTTGTGCATGGGAATATAGGATACATGCATGCAACCTTGTACAATCCTGACTTATGGATGTTTACATAGACTTGTCGGTCCTCTAGATTCTACTCAAAGTTGCTCGTGAAAATAGTGTTGATGTCTTGCCATGTGATCTTGATGTCTTTCTCAATGAATAGGTGTGTGTCTGTGTACACGAGTAAGCTCATAGACCCTTGCTCAACCACATCTCTAGTATTGCTTTCAGTTGTATCTTTTGATCCAGCTCTCTTGTTGGTCATGATACCTATACTACTGAGAAGCTTCTCAAAGCATGTGGTATCTGGAGATAGAGAAGATACTCACGAAAAGACAATGTCAGCTAAAAAACATCAAGAAACTCGAGAATCAATCGGGCAACAAACTGTTGACTACCTGGGCAAGATTGCGTAACATTGATTCCGGGAGGGTGGGAGATTATCAGATGGAACTATGCATTGTGCAGTCTCAGCTGCCAGTGAGGCTGACTGCTTACTAGAACTACACAATGCACAATCCAGTGAGGTTGACTGCTAACTGAAACTGCGAAATGCATACAACAGTTAGGCTGGGTTGCTGGTTGGAACTACGCATTGCGCAGTTCCAGTGGGAAAGATTGGGAACTTCTTCCCAGGATTATGCAAAGCATAGTTGGGAGCTAGTGTGGGCATCCTCTATGCAATTCATAGTGGCAAGATAAAGCCCTGACTGCCAGGAATGCGCTTAGCATGCATGGGGACACAAGATCTGGGCCAAGACAACCCAGATCTACCCAATGACAACCTGGAAACACAAAGGATTTAGTGTGTGTGCAAAGATGGTGTAGATATGAGTGAATAAACATGCATGAAATTCAAGCAAGTGTAGAAATCATTCAAACGACAAAACCATGAAGCTCATGAAGAGAGTCACCGCAACAACAATCGTTAGTGTAGAAACAATGTTATGCATGCCACACTATGGAAAGGTAATGCAAAACTTGAAACAATACTTCTACAATTTAAAACACATTAAAACGCCAACGTTTGTTCAATAAAACAAAGTAAACAACACTCATACAAGTTGAAAACTAAAAAGTGACAGAAAAAGCAGCAAAAGGCATGAAAAGAAAAACTTACCCGGAAAAGTTGTGCCGATTGTGCCAAAGGTTCCTAGATACCTTGGAAATGCCATATCTCCAAGATCAAATGTGAAGAATGAGCTCTGAGTCATTGTTTAAATATATTTGGCGGAATTAGGGTTTATGACATGCATGCCACAAATATAGGAAAAAGCGACACTTGGCAGGGAGTTTCTAAAAACGACTTTGCATGTAGCTCTTGTTGCTAAAAATAGATCCCTAAAATCTAGGGATTCTTTTTCTATTTTTTATTTTTCTTTTTTGGAAAAAGTTGCCTGACATGCAAGGAAAGATTGCACAATTCTAGAGGGGACTGGGCAACCTACCGTTACATTCAAGAAACAATCTTTGAGGGAAAACTTCTATGTTGTTTCTGGGCTGAGTGGCTCTAGCTCGCTGGCCAGCTCTGTGCAATTTTCTGGAGTAGTGTTGCTGGCCTGCTTTGTGCATTTTTTTGGAGAAATGTTGTTGTCTAGTTCTAAGCATTTATGGAGAGCAGTGCAGCTGGCTTGGCCTGCTCTACTCATTTCTCGATGGCCGTGCTGGATGGCCTGCTTTGCACATTTCTAGAGTGCAGGGTAGTTGTTAGGCTGCTCTGCGCAATTTCTGAGGGGAAGATAGACCGCCCTCCAAGATTGCGCAGTTTTATCCAACAACCCATTGATCGGATGTGAACCAAGTGCTAGGTTAGCTTGTGATTGACCGACGAGACAAGTGAGTGAACACAAGCTTTTAAGTGTTAAATGAAATCAAATAGACACAAGTACTTGATCAGTGCATGATAAATGCTATGATTTCGACAAAATGAAACAGAGGCAAAATTTTGGAGGGTGGTTATAGCCGCTACAACAACTCCTCATATATTAAGACAATCCCAATAAATTTAATGTAATATTTAAGACTTAACCTAGGTTAAATGCAATACTATTTAATAAATATTTAATGTAACCTTCTTCTTCGATATATTTCATATATTTGCAAATTTTATATGGTTTCATGTAAATAATTAAAAATATTATAAACGAAACTTGGTTCACGTTTTATAGTGTTTAAAACATTGAATCTTTACACTGTAATGAGAGGAAGGCCTTACGAAGTTCATAGAAATTATTTTTATCAATTTTTAACACCTACACGTTAAAATCATAGAAATCTAAATGGTTTAATAAAAATATTTCAATTCAAGCCTCCGTTTAATCAAACATGATTCTTACATATTGTATAATCTACATTATTCACTGGTTCGATGGTAAGAAATCTCAATTTATTACTTAACCCTAAAATATGAAGTATATCTTTGTATGGGTAAATTTCATTTTCCAATTACGGAAAAATAAACCCTTGCAATTTCATGATCACTCATTTTAATATATATAGATTTCAATTTATTTTTATTGGTGACTTACCCTGCTTTCTAATAGGTTCTTAGGTTTAATAGAATGTTTTTTACTATTTATATATTTTCAAGATTTATTCGTTTAAAATAATAAAAATTTGATTAAATGATTTATGTACTTTATCTCGCACCTAAGACTTATATATCTGAATGTAAAGGTCAAGGTTATAATTTGGAGAGTAATTTGTGATGAGATTAATAATAAACCTTATGAAGTAAAAATATGGATTTTAATCTTTGTGAAACCTCATTTTACAATATTTATTGTAAATATGCATACATCCATTAGGAAATTTAACTCTCCTAAATATATGGGCATTAAAGGATTTACATAAGAGACAATTCACTTGTATATTTAATTCCCCCTTTTGTGGACAATGTTTGCCCATTTTTAGGAGTTCTTAGTTTGGAATAAAAATTTTAATCATATTTTAGTGATATGCATTAGTTAACATTTAATTATTAGGTTTTATATGTGATTAATAAAATTACAAACCATAATAAATAATAAAATAATACATATGCATATCTAGGGATT
Organism: Pinus taeda; assembly: GCA_000404065.3. Taxonomy (NCBI): domain Eukaryota; kingdom Viridiplantae; phylum Streptophyta; class Pinopsida; order Pinales; family Pinaceae; genus Pinus; species Pinus taeda. Next base: position 140,530 of record APFE031254469.1, on the reverse strand, counting down.
ATGACATTTCTTAAATGATGCCACTTATGTCGTTGACCTCGTCCCTCATTTTTTAAATATCATTTTGATCATTTTTACTATTTCTCTCTCTTTTTCATATGACTATGAGTAAACGGTAAGGAGTCAAATATGATCCTAGGAAGTTAAATTAGGTCAACAGAAATAGGAAAAGTCCCACGAAGGTCGAGCTTTTAAGGAGGGTCAAATCAAGCACCAACATCCATCTCCAACTGGGGATGATGCCTCCATGCGAAGCATCAAGAACAACAGACTAGGTGCCTCTGCTTTGGGCATGGAGTCGATTCATGAGGAAAAAGGAAACTCAAAAGGAAAAAACATAAAGCAATAGAAGGAACATATTTACATCTTAAATTTTCAGTTGATCGATAGCAAAAATAAATTAAGGATAAGTCACATGAGGCCCTAGTACTTAAAGATTAACGAGTTTAATATTTATTCACAGATATAAGACATTCGTTTTTATATTCAGTGTACTAGGGTGATTGTGATAATGGTTTAGGGCATATGATCATAATTTGGTAAATATCTCACTCCCCAAGTTAATTTCAACACCATGTATAAGTCATACATGCTTACAATTAGTGATCAAGAAATTGCATAAATCATAGTACTAATTAACATTCATAAAAATGAATTTCATTTTGGAATAAAGATTTATTGAAACTATGGAGACTAATTGTCCGGGGTTTGCTTCGCTTTTCGTTGGCATAACATGATTTTTTAGAATTGGATGTCGCTCCAGTGCCAACGAGCATCCATAGCCTCGACAGAGTCATCCAATATCTTGAGATAAGGGAATTTTTGAATTCCTTTTTTCTCTTCACGTTAGAGGCATTCTTTTATTTCAAGAGATATGGGCTTCTACTGGATGAGAGGATTACACACTGGACTTAGTCCAATACCATTGATATTGCTCCACTGCTAGTGACCTTCCATAGCCCTGGTGGATATGTTAGCATACCCATCAATATTTACCTAAACAAAAGGACTGGGAGGATTATGCACTAGGTTTTAGTATAGCACTACTAGTCTTGCTCCATTTCCAGCGAGCGTCTATAGCCCCAACGAACATACCAACATGCACCATGCAAGAAAACATAGGTTTCTATCCCTAGGGTAGTATGGTGATTAAGGAATGTCTCATGCATGATATTAAACTTGAATAAGTAGTTCCATTAGAGTTTCAATTAGATTTTATGAAAGCCAAATCTCATGTTAACAGGTCTATCACTTATGACTTGATGCAATCCCTAATGGGAGTCATGTGTAAGTAGTATGGAAGAAAGATGTGGTGAGAAATGTTCGATATGGAGTCAACATTGTTAAAAAAAATGAGATTTGAGCCCTTTGAAAGATATCTACCCCTCAATCTTGATTTAAAAACAATATCTTTAAATATGTGTTAAAAAAATTGTTAATATGGTGCATACTAAGGACTCATAGATATGTATGCTATTCTAGCTATGATCATGTAAGTACTCTTTAGGATGTATAGAATTTCACCTTTATTCATTTTGAACCTATGAAGTGTAAGTAAACAAAATTTTGTTTATATACAGTGTGTCTCAATGACAATATTTATCAAATAAATAAAAAATCTACTGTAACCAAACGAAAATTTTGTTAATGGAAAAATTCCTAAATTTTGGCTTCGTTTTGATCAATAATAATAATATATTCAACTTTTGAAAGAATCAAGGGAGAAATTATTTTACTAGGACCTCGAGGAATATTCTCACGTTTAATTGAAAACAAGAAGAAACCCTTTTGAAACATTCGCTCATCCATGTTTCAACAAAATCATGCAACCCTGTATGAACATCTAATGGAAAGAATCCTGAAATATCGAAAACCTACTCCTAAAAAGGGAGTTTGCGTATCTCTATCTCATGGCTATCCTATATTGCCACTGAGTTAGTCATGTCAAAGTTAAAAAATAAACAAATAGTAATAAAATTCCACAAATTAACGAGCATAAGGTCCAAAGTATAATCTTCCTGTAGCACAATATATTCATCATAAACAGGGTCGTCATTATGTAATGATGTTAAATTGGTTAAATCACTATGCTCAATATGTTCATAATCATCTAAAGAATCAAAATAACATGATGATGGTGAATTTACACTTATAAATAGGTTGTCATTTAATTCAAAATGGTGAGGGGAAGGCAATTCTTCATCCTCATATTCGTCGTATATGGGTGGTTTTGAATAATTGACATGACACTCATATACAATGGAATGAGAAACACTATAAATATCATTACATGTCATTTCTTTAGATGAACAAAGATATTTTGGTATTGATGGTTGATCGACATAGTCATACATGCGTAATGTTGATAGGGTTGTGGTTACAATTTCTTCTTCAATATTGCCTGATTTACAATCTTTATAAACACTACCATTAGGAGAATGAAATGATGAAAACTTAGATTTATAATTAGTGGTAAACTTTATCACATTCTTTAAGGTTTTATTGATGGTCAAAACTAGATGTTATACCCAGTCCACTCAAACATTCATTCAGTATGCCAAGAGAGGGTAAACATATTTCATGGGAATCATTGGATTGGTTTTGTTGGCATTTTATTTCATCATTAACATAAGGTTCACTTTCATGAAACTCTAAATCAGAATGTTCATCTAGACAACAATAATTTTCAATAAGTGAATTAGAGGGAAACATAGTTGCATAATGTTTATAAAAAATGGCATGGAAATATTTTAAAGATGAAATACTATTAGGGGGAATTTTCTTGTACCATTGTCTGGCTTTTCCTTCTAGTGACATCATGAATATTTTCATTATTACGTCCTAGTGTTGAACCTCAATCTTTAGAATGCTATTGTGGAAATTTATGTGGTGTTGTACATGATCATCATTATCATATTCACAAAACTGAGGCAGGTAAGTATCCCACACATCTATGTTAGGCATTTGATTCATAAAACCTGGTACATGGTAAAAATAAAGTGGAGTAAATCATTTAGAAATATAATCCATAGAAAAAGCCATTATGAAACCAATGAGTTGTAGGTGAACAAAAAAACAAAAAATATATACTTGAAAACATTTAAGTCATTTGCAGTTGTGACCCTGTTTACCAACAGGTCATAGAATTCACTGATTAATCAAGTTATGGGGAAAATGAAACTTTGACTATTTACTCCCCGATAAGAGTTCCAGAAGAATGTTGGTTCTCGGATTGTCCTGGTAACTGACAACAACCAAAGAAGAAATTCACTGAGGGCTCCAAACCCTCCCGATTCAGGTGATGATTGGCCTCCCTTCACCTCAGGGGGTATTCCATGTGTTGGATGTAGTTTAAATAGATTTTCTAATTACACAAATGAATATGGTTAGGTTATTGATATCAAAGTGTGTTGTTAAAAGGAAGAGATGTTAAGATTTGGGGAAGGGAACTTATAATAATTAAAATATCAACAATTATAATTAAAGCCTTAAATATGTAATGAGAAAATAACAAGACAAAAATTAGATATAAATATGATAGAGAAAAAGAAAAATAAAAGAATTTTTAGTTGTACTTGGACCCTTATTTATTGGTTGCCCATGATAATGAAAAAAATAGAGTATAATATCACACATTATTACAATCCATTCTCCCTCAAAGTACAAGAATTAAGAACATGTTCATTCACAGATAGTATGAATAATTGAAAACAAACATATGCTCTAATCTCTGTGACAAAATGGTGCTAATCAATTCAACTACTAGATTGCCAACATATATCTGGGTCCAAGCACATAAATTATAAGAATTAAAATGAACAAAGGAAAGTACATTGCTATTATATATGTGTGTGTGCGTGTGAAATATTGTAATAAAACCAACCAAAAGCGATTGTTTTTTAGTCAATTAAACAATACAAAACACAAATATCTTAACTCTGATTCCTCCAATAATATTAGTATCTGAGAGGATGACGAATTAAGTAAGGTACTACAATATAAATAATTGATCAAGTCCCTAACGTAAATTGCAAACTGAACCAATGTACACACACACAAAATAAAATAGAAATGAAAAAGATAAGTGAAGAAGTATGATTCTCAAATTGCATAACAAAAAATATAAAAGCATCAACGATCGGTCTGTCTAGTAGGCGTAGTTAGACTGTCCAAAATCATAAGTTTGTTCTTGGCTTCAAAGCTACCCCGCGTTAGATCCCCTTTCAAATGAGAAAATCGGGGGTTTTATAAAAAGGTTTTTGACAACTATTCAAATAATTGTTTCTTTTATAAGTTTGAATAACAAAAATGAAAACAAGAATTATTTCTAAAGCTCTATTATGTTTTGAAAACCATGCAAGACTTTGCATATTCTTGGAATTAAAAATTAATAATAATAATCTTCTCTTTTAATATGACCTTTAATTATTTTGTCAAATATTTAATCACTCCATAATTAGCTTCCTGCGTTAAACAAACCAAAGTTAGCCCATAAATAATTTTTTTTTTTCTCGGCAATACTAACTACTATTATATTAATATGTACAAAAAAACTTTACATCCAAGAAAGCTGGCTGCCTAGGGCCATCTGTGGCTCCATGGGTGGCATTAACCGACTCATACATTTGCCTCGCAGGGCGATTTTTGCAAAAAGATCAAAAAGCAGGACACTGAGAGTTTCCAGAGTAGCACCGTAACAACCCACGCAGGGGCTTTTCCAAAAAGACTTGTGACCCAAACATACTGTATAAACTGAAAGCATAACCATGAATAGACAAAAGACAGGCAGCGCCATAAACCAGGTGCCAAACAGAAGACTCCGCGCCCACTGCGATTGCGGTAGCCGCGAGCAGGACTTAGCCACATGAAGAACACAGACCACAATATAGAACAAAAAATTGAAATTGACCAGTACCCTGAACTCGACCTGAGAGGACCCAACCTGAGAGAAGGAAGCAAAAGCACAAGAGTGCCTCTGGTAGCTAATCCTCTGGCTCTTCTTCCACAATTCTGCTCCATCCTTGTCCCTTTGGAACGCCTTCCCACATAGCCATGGGATTCTGCGCAGGGGTTGGCTGCTCGGGACCTCGAAGTTGGGAGGGTGGCTGAGGATGCTCCCTTCCCGAAGTGCCCGCAGCAGTTGACGTCTCTCCCATTGGGCGCTTTCCCTTGCCGCTCTCTGAGCTATCCACTGCATTTGATGGCTCCCCCATTGGGAGCTTCCCTTTGCCGCTCGTTGTGCTATCCTCCGCAAGAACCAGTGACGACCCCTCTTCGTTCTCCTCTGGAATTTTGGTGAAAAGCACAGAGATATGTGCATTAATTCCTACATTATCCCTGGAGCTACCCAGTGTGAAGATAACTGAGCCAAATGCTGGGAACATGGGCTCCCCCTCACTAGAGCTGCCAACTTCCATAACTTGACAGGCCGGAATTAGGGTAGCTCCCCTTCTTCGATAACAGTAGCAGCAACAACAATGGTGATGAATGTCCGCTGCAGGGGGACGGGAGGATTCTCCACGCCCTGGGTCTCTCCTGCAAGGCATTCTTTCACGCACCATGATAACCATCCGTTCCTCGTTCTGTTCACAAGCGGAGGAGGGCCGATAGAATTTGCGAACCTTTCCCACAGCTTGCTGTTCCCAAATTGGGATTGAACCGTGCTCAAAAGAGTGTAGACACAGGCCAAGAAAAGCAGGTATGAAGCGGACCTCACCCCAACTCTCAACCACCAGCTCGCGGTGTAGACACTTAGCGTGCCATGAATTCTTCTCCACGCATTGTGCTCCCATCTCCAGCCAATCCTCATACTTAAGCTCATTACCATCTCTGTTGAAGTGACCTGCATTGAATGCGCATCACAGGCTTACCATCGCCTCTAACGGCTCCATTAAGGATGCCCTGATGCCTCTCCCGTTCCAGTGTTTCGACGGCTTGAGGCATTAAAGGCCCTTGCATTTTCACGTGGCAGCCCATGCTCGTCATGTGGCATTGCCTTGTCCATTTCGATGACACCCGCATCTGGGGGTTAGCCCATAAATAATTAGATAAAGGTCAAAAGTAAATTATTATAGATGAATTTCTTACCCCTTGTTGACGGTGCTGGACCCGCCAACATGTCAAGGGATCTCCTCAGTAAGAAGTCCCAATTAGACCTCAGACCATTTGGTGTAGGAGTCCCAGCAATGGGTCGTACAGTAATTCTTTGACCATGATTTTGCACAGAGGCAAGTAAGATGTCCCTATTGGTAGCAAGGGTGTGACATATGTAGTAAGTCAAGGAAGGTGCATGAGAGGTTCTAACACATGGAGGGTGAAGTGAGTGCGCCCCTTGGAAACTTTTGATAGCATGGAGTTAAGAAGGGAACACATGAGAAAAGATGCATCACAACATGGAAGGCAAGTAAGCTAGCAATCCAAAGTGATGGTTAAACCAACATCACATTTCAGAAGATTCATACATACACATACATAAATAGCTACACATGCATGCATAAGAAAACATATACATATATCATTTAGAGTACTCAAGATAGCTGAAATACAATAAAACATATGCATGAAATGCACTGGCTCTATTATATTAAGAAGTGTAAGTTCCAATCATACAATACATCCATGTCCAACCACTAGTTCCTACAGCAGAACCTTACAACCAAAACTGCCTGCTCCTCCAAAGAGATATACTAGCTCTGCATAGTGGAGAAGCCAAGGCTCGTTACAATACTATTCAAGCTTCCTCTAAGATACTCCTATCGGAAGCTTGGCTGACCAAAAGCCTATACAATGAGTTATGAGGGACTATATATAGAAAAGGGTGGGGTGGGCCTTGACATTCCCCTTTGTGACAGTTCATCTACCCTCATGACTCTTCATCTACGTTATGACTGTTACATCCAACTATCGACACTTGAACTTCCACTTGACAAGACGTTACATTACAATGCACATGTACCCATGTGAGACAAAATGGCTTGAGCAATCCATGTAAGACATCACTATGACTCGAACAACTGTTGGAAGCTCATCTCTTCGACATCCTCACGGTGGTCGACAATAGCAAACTGATGCCAAGCTCGGTAGTTCGCGATGGTGCATGTGTACTCTAAGGTGAGATCTTTCTGGAAATGAACTCTTGCCTCCATAGCATTCGGGTACACTGCTCGATCTCCTCTATCCAACTCGTCCGATAGCATCCACATCATTGTCTTGAGTGCATCCAGACCAGCAACATACTTGTGCATGGTGTCTGCACTGATTAACAAGTATGGGATGGTGGCTATGCGCATAAAATCAATAATGTACGAGTCAAGCTCTAGTTGGACCTGTGCCTTTGTATTCGCCTGGGTGAGGGTCCCAATAGATGGGACCACATGTGCGTGCACAACAACATCCATACTCTTGAATACACATGCATGGGAAGCCTGTAGACTAGTGATGAGCTACGAGATATTTTCATAATTTTGGATCTAACTCCAGATGCGTGCCTTCATCTCGACTGCTCTAGGCTTCATCATCTTAGGCAAGTGAAGTGGGGTTCCCTTGTATCTCATCATCCATGTTTACATGTAATCAACAACAACATGGACGTTCGATAGGATATGTGCTCTTCTAGCACATCGCTGTTGCCAACCTTTGAGATGGACGACTGCCATATGCTTGGTACCAAACTTGGAATACAATGCCTGCATGACTATGTCAAGGGACAATACTTCATCGAGTATTGCCTTCTTCAATTTTGCTTGGGCAGATGCTGTAACCAATTCTCCTCCTTGCATGGCTGTCTGTAGCTCCTTAGCCATTCGCTCATTCTCAGCTATAAGGAAGTGAACACTCGAGCTAGTGGCTTCGGCATATGCTCTACTAGCATGGGCCAATGTTGTTGGATGTTTTTGCATGTTAGACACAATCACTCGTTCCTCAAACTGCACAGGATATGTATGATCATCCAGAGTCGACACTCTATGAGATTGCACAACTCTATGTTGAAACTCATCTTTCATCATCTCCTTTGGATTGTCTCCAAGGATTTCAGTGTCTCCTTGGTCGCTTGGGACTTTCTCCTCTTCTATACATAGTGAAGCTAGTGGGTCGACCTCTTGGTGGTGAGGCATGAGGTCGATGTGTTGCTCTGACTCCTGTTGCTCCATATCCGTATCCATTTGTTCAAGTGATTGCTCTATCTCTTGAGTGAAGTCATACTCCTGCAATGGTTCACCCTGTCTGCCTGATGCTAGCTGTTCTGATGAGTCTGTTATCTGTACATGAACTATTTCATATGTCTACGCAAGTTTCACCCCCTGCTGTACCTATTCCTACTGCGCTTCCTTCTTTTGTCTACGCAGCTCCTGTACCTTCCAGAGTTGCTCCTTCAGATCATGCAACTCCTTCTCTGTTCCCTCCATTCTCCATTTCTCTCTCTGCATTTGCGCATTTCTCTTGTCGCATTGTTGCCTTTTTTCCTCTATTTCCAAAGATAATTTCTGCACAAGTGGGTCTGCTCAAAACTTGCAACTTTTCTCTTCCTCCATGCTATCGACAATCTTCTTCTTGCCCTTGTCGCGCACTGGTATGTTTACCTCTGCTACTGTTGCTTTTGTTGCTCTCCGGGATGCTGCTTCATGCTTCTTTGCTATCCATTCCACAATGATGGCGGTCGGTTCATTGAGTCTGGAGGAGTTGTAACAATATCTCCATGGGTCTTCCTCCACCCAATGACATGCCCCATGGATCCAGTTAAGCTGTACTCTCATGTAGTGGTATTTCATAAGACAATGTGACACATACGGATTGTAATTTCGAGCGTCAAATGGATATTTCTTCATCTATCCTGCTTTGACATCTGCATGCTTGAAAGTCTGTATCTCAGAAAACCCAATCCACAACAGAAGAGTGGGCCAAGTTGGCTTCTTCTTCCAGTGTAGCGTAGTTGATAACCCTGCTGAGATGTGATATGCTACTTCCTGCATGATGAGTTTATCCAAAGATAAACTTCGGTAGAACATGCAAAGGCTTCTCCGCGCTGTACATCCATATGAAGGTGCCGAACGATGAGGCATACCAATCAGCTATGTCGATCAATGCCTCCATTGTTGCCTTTGACATGCAGGGTGGATCTTGTTCGAATATCTTCTTGTAAACTAAGGTGACAAAATGATCAAACAACTGTGTGATAACTTCTTTGAAGTTGCATTTGGACAACATCTTACAACAAGTGTTCACAGAGGTCTCCATCAATGTCCATGCCCACTTCAAACTCAGGAACTCTTGCCGGGTATAGATTGCATCCAAGATGTAGGCGGACATGTAGATTCCTACTTGCATAACTTTGGGTGACTGTCAAGCCCTTATTACTTGTTCCTTTAGCTGGTAAGTCAACAAGTCAGACTAGTTGCATGCCTTGCCTTCTTTGGCCAGTTGGTCCCACGCGATCACCCAACTCTGTGGGAAGGTTTCTGTGCTTTCTTGGCCATACAGACGACATGCAAAGATGACCAAGTATTGATATGCCTTCCATAGTATCTTATTCTTGTAGACCTAGTTGGGTGTCATCCTGAATTTAACTGTCTCCTTCACCCAATTCTTTAAGATATATATGGAGTTGGCATTACTGTTGGGAATGCTGAAGGGAGCCTCCATGGTGATCAGGGGTCTCGACATCTAATACATCTCATCATAATCCTGTGCCCTGAAGGTAGCAATCTCCGTCCCGCTAACACTGCTCAATGTCATCGTCTCAAGATTAGTGTGCGAGACGATCCAATGTATCATGTCCGCGCATGGGAGCATGGGATACCTGCATGCAATTCGGTACAAGTTCGACTTGTGGATGTTCACATAGACTTGGTGGTCTTCGAGGTCTTCCCCAAATGTGCCTGCAAATGCATCATTGACCTCTTGCCACTTCAGCTTGATGTCCTTGTATATAATCAACTTGGTGTCTTCATAGATCGACAAAATTGTAGACAATCACTCAATTGTTGCTCTAGTTGCACTTCCATCAGTGTCCTTTGATCTTGAACTGTGAAGAGGTAGATGAACACCTGCTAGGTTTGGAGACAAAGTGATATGCATGGCAAGAAATCTGTCAGCTAAAACCAAAGCAAACTAAGGAACGACATGCAACATACATGGGGATTGACCGGCAAGGATTGTGCAATTTTTCTCGGGAGGTTGGGAGACTGGTTGCCAGAACTGCAAAAAAGGCATTCTGGGTTATCTGGGGAGGCTAGTTGGCTGCTGGAATTTTACAATGCGCAATCCGGGCTAGCTTGTTGGTTGTTGGAATTGCACAATGTGCAATTTCAGTTGGCAATGGTTGTAGGCCTAGTGATTGCATTGCGCAATTTTCTGGGCCAGCAGTCACTGTCCCTCAAAATTGTGCAATACAAGACTAGAGGGCAAGCACTAGGAAAAAATGCGCATTTTCTGAGAGGAAGATAGAGCCTTCCCTCTTAATATTTCGCAATGTTGTCTTGGTGAGGCAGAGTTCGGGCCAAGGTTGTCCAAACCCGTCGACAGGCAAGTGACAGCAAATGTGAATATGATTGCATGGTGATACTGAGTGTATGTAGGAGTGAATGATCATGCATGCAAACAATGAATGAAAGATTCGGAAAATGGAACAACATGCATGTGGGTGAAGCGAGTCGTTGAATCAACGACCGTTCATGCAAAACAGTTTCATGCATGCGACAACAGTGAGATGCTAACGAAAACTAAAATGGTGCTAGTACAAGCTAGTATGCATGAAAACGACAACAAACATTCACAAAAATCAAGCAAACAACACTCACACAAACCAAAATACAAAAAGCGATAGAAATGCTGCAAAAGACAAGTTAAGCCGACTTACCCATGAATAGCTGAGCTGGATGTGTCGAAGACTCCTGGATGTGTTGTGGAATGTCAGAGCACCAAGATTGATGTGAATAAGTGAGCTCTGAAGCGTCGAATAAATAATTTTGAGGCTCATGACGTGCATGCCACAAATCTAGGAAAAAATGACACTTGGAAGAAATATTCTAAAACGATCTTTGCATGTAACCTCCAGCTGCTAAAAATAGCTCCCTAAAATCTAGGGATGTTTTTTTACATGTTGCTTTTTCTATTCCAAGAAAAAGTAGCCTATGCATGCAAGTCAAGTTTTCTCAGTCTTGAATTGAACCGGTCAACTCAATGGCTCATGCAACAGCCTGCTCAGCTGGGGGGAAATTTTTGCATTTCTAGGATGGAGATGGGCTGACTGCCCAGAAGGATTGCACAATTTTTAGGCTGAGCAACTAACTGCTACCATAATTGTGCAATTCCTGTGCTGAGCAGTCCTGCTGGGAGGAATTGCATAGTTTTCTCATTGAAGCTTGACAGACAGATTTATGCAATTCTGGAGCCTAGCAGGCTGCTAGACAAGATTGCACAATTTCTAGAGGGAAGGCTGGTTCCCCTCTAGAATTATGCAATTTTTTGAGGGAGATTCTCAGCATGTAGTTGGACCAAGTTTGGAGAAACAACCTGTGAGGGGGGTGCAACAAGCCATCATGCACAGGTTGGCAGTCTGCTAGAAAATCATTGAAGCTTGTGTACTTGACAAGGCAAGACATGTTGCTAAGGATGGTTTGTAGGGAGGCTCCAAGATGAAGCTAAGGTAAAATTTTGGAGGGTGGTTGTAGTTGCTACAACACTTGGCAACACACTAGTAGAACTCCAACTCTCTGAATGGACCTTGTTCGTGAAAAGCAAGTCTAACTCCTCCGGAAGTATTGTTTAGTTCTCAGTTCGTCTTGGCTTCCACACTTTCTTGATTGTAAGATGTAACATCTGCGAAGCTCTTGGTAAATTGAGACACATTCCGAGCCAAGTCAACACAGTTGTTTCGATTGGGGTTGAGGGGTATATTGGTGCACAAGCAGTATAGTTGCCAGAATCTTAGTTTCATCTCCGGTGTTGCTTCGCTGCAAGCAAGCCTGGATAGTACCCTGACAGAGTCATGCAGGAACACAAGCATCACTCCGCTGCGAGCGAGCCTGGTCAGTACCCCGATGGATTTACTTGCATCACCTCTCTGCACAAGAAGCCTTTCTCTTCTTTCACCTTATTCATTTTTCATTTTTTCAAAAATTTTCACTTTTCATTTTTTCATTACTGTGCATAGCACTTATTCATTTAAGAGGCGGTAGAGGGATCTTGACTTATTGAGAGCATAAGAGGTTGTTCCTTTAGAGTATTATTTTATTATATACCTCTGACGTGCTTGTTAAGGTTTTCCCCCTCACCTTACTCTACTTAACTGAGCTACCAAGGGTTAACCCAAAAACAACCAACTAGAGTAGGTGACACTAGTTAGCGCACAAGCGTTGTGTTTTCACCAAGGTTCACTTTGAACAATACGTATTTTCCATCGACGTATCATGGACAAAAAGTAACAAGTTATTCATACAGAGGCAGCATGCCAGATAACCAAGTAGTGATAGTTGCACAAGGCCTCTTGTAATTTACCCAGCTTGTTTCAAGAGCCGTGCACAGTTTCATGTGAAACTAACTTACGAAAAAAAACAAGAAAAAAACAACAAAGAAAAGCAGAAGAAAAATTAAATGCAAAATCAAAGTGAATAAGCAAACAAGTAAGAATACAAACAAACATGCAAAGCAAGAAATCAAACAGGCATGCAAGCAAACAAACTAAAAGAAAACACTACTCCTACTCCTAAGCTAACGGTGCATGGGCCTGATCACGTGAAGTGATATTTCCAATGCAGCCATCGGCGCATTGGTTGACCCATGTTGGTGAAGGCTTGGTCTGCGAGCAACCTCGTTGTGTGAACCAACAAACAAGAAAGATATAATAGTGAAGAAAAACACACTTCATGTTTAAACATATCCATAGGACATAAGTGAGTGCAACTACATTACATGTGGTTAGTGGACTTGTCACAGTGTTATTTGACACTGTGTGTAGCTTTGAAGCATACACATACTCTTGATTGTGACATGCAAGCAAAAAAAAGAAACAAAGACAACTTGCGTCGTGTACGTGTGCTTGCAATGTGAGATTCCTCCAATGCATGAGCAATGGGATCGTGCAGTTTGAGTGGAGGAAGCATGATTTGTGTGTGATATTGACATTCAATGCATACATATGAGGGATGAGGAGCCTTGGTTGATTCAACAATTTCCTGATCAAAAGTGAAACCAACCTTAGGATAGTGAGGGCCTGACATAATGACCAACTCGAGCTGAAGTGCCTCGATAGCCTGTGGTTTTTTGACTTCATCGTCAGATAGATCATCATAAACAGGTGGCTTCGAAAAATCAATTGCGATAGAATCATGATCGTGATCGAATATGGGAGTAAATTGATCACAACAGCTACGATCAGAAAAATCAATGATTTCATCAGCGTCTTGATGATCTGATCAATCAAACAGAGGGGTAGATGAGAAGTGAACAAATCCATCCTCTGTGTTTCTGGAAAAGGGAGATGAAAGGTCAAGTTGATTTTCAATGAATAATTTATCCTCTCTTTTATTGGATGATGGAATGACATCTGGTGTGTCTTGCAGGTGATAAACAATGGGTGCATTCGTAGATGAAGATACACATGCAAAATCATGGATGGTAGGATCACCAAAGATGTTAGGAAATAATAGAGGGGGCTCGGATAGAAGGGAGTCATCCTTCGCCGAGAGTTGATGCTCAAACTCCCAATCATACTCTTCATGAATGACAATTCATGTTGGTTGTGCAACACCAACTTCGTTGATGGCTTGATCCTCGTTCACAACAAATGTAGAGTCTGGAATGGAAGAACACAAGACAGTATCATCCAGAGGATCATCTGAGTATGAAGACAAAGTTTGTGGTACGTAATGCATATGACAACTCGATGGACTCATAACCAAATATGAGCGAAAAAGGTGAAGTGATGTTGGGAGGATGTGATAATTGAACAAATGTGTGTGCCTGTTCTCCCGCATCACTCTGCAGTGGTGGAGTTGTTTGATGAGGGGACGATGGATAGTCACTTGTGATAGTGACCATGTTCGGTTGTGATCGCGTAGCTCCATCACTGAAGTATGCTAAGCGAGGCTTGGGCCAAACTTCTTCTTGGGATGGAATGATTTGTTAAGACAGTACTCGTGTCTATCCCAAAGATAGGGAAATTTCATTTGGATTTCCAGAGCTTGAAACTGCAAATCACAGAAGTGCTGCCAAAAATCCATAGGTGATTCATACAAAGCCTTTTGTTGTTGTAATAGTTTGTGGTCAAGATGTTTTGGATCAAAATGATAGAAAGTGCTGAAGTGAGTGCACGCTGTCAGCCGACAGGCTGCATAGCCACCGATGTGGGGATTTGCGAAGTGTGTATGCAAGCAACAAATTGGCCTGTCTGTCAGAACATCCATCTTCATCATCAAGCATGGAAAGGAAGTCATGTAAGAACTCAAGCTAGGCCACTTTGCCTTCACCATCATACGTGTATGCAGGCAAGAGATTAAAAAACTCCCTCGAGATGGTGACAAGTTCGACATGCGAAAAACATCGTGGAGGGTTGAGAGTGCAAGACTCCATGATAGATATGAAAAGGTTCAAAATAGGATGATAGGACACAAATTTTCATCTAGGCCTCCTTCTAGTGCCATAAATGTTGATGGTGCTGGACCCGCCAACATGTCAGGGGATCTCCTCGGTAAGAAGTCCCAATTAGACCTCAGACCTTTTGGTATAGGAGTCCTAGCAATGGGTCGTATGGTAATGCCTTGACCGTAGTTTCACACAGAGGCAAGTAAGATGTCCATGTTGGTAGCAAAGGTGTGACATATGCAGTAAGTCAAGGAAGGTGCATGAGCGGTTCTAACACATGGAGGGTGAGGTGAGTGCACCCCTTGGAAACCTATGATAGCACGGAGTTAAGAAGGGAACACACAAGCAAAGATGCATCGCAACATGGAAGGAAAGTAAGTTAGCAATCCAAAGTGATGGTTAAACCAACATCACATTTCAGAAAGATTCATACATACATATACAGAAATAGCTACACATGCATGCGTAAACAAACATATACATATATCATTTAGACTACTCAAGATAGTTGAAATACAATACAACATATGCATGAAACATGTTGGCTCTGTTATATTAAGAAGTGTAAGTTCCAGTCATACAATACATCCATGTCCAACCACTAGTTTCGACAGCGGAACGTTACAACCACAACGCCTGCTCCTCCAAAGAGATATACTAGCTCTACATAGTGGAGAAGCAAAGGGTCATTACAATAATGTCCAAGCTTTCTCTAAGATACTCATATGGGAAGCTTGGCTTAGCAAAAGCCTGTACGATGAGTTATGAGGGACTATATATAGCAAAGGGTGGGGTGGCCCTTGACATTCCCATTTCTGACAGTTCATCTACCCTCATGACTCTTCATCTACTCTATGACTCTTACATTCAACTATTGACACTTGAACTTACACTTGACAAGACGCTACATTACGATGCACATGTACCCATGTGAGACAAAATGGCTTGAGCAAGCCATGTAAGACATCACTATGACTCAAACAACTATTGGAAGACCAGCTCTTCGACATCCTCACGGTGGTCGGCAGTAGCGCACTGATGCCAAGCTCGATAGTCCACCATGGTGTCTGTGTACTCGAAGGTGACATATTTATCGATATGAACTCTTGCCTCCACAACATCCAGGTACACTACTCGGGCTCCTCTGTCCAACTCGTCTGATAGCATACGCATCATTGTCTTGAGTGCGGCTGGACCAACAACATACTTGTGCATGGTGTCTGCACTGATTAACAAGTCTAGGATGGTGGCTATGCACATCAACTCATTAAAGTACGAGTCAAGCTCTAGTAGGACATGTGTCTTTGTCTTCACCTAGGTGAGTGTCCCAATAGATGGGATCGCATGTGCGCACACAACAACATCCATACTCTTGAATACACATGCATGGGAAGCCTGTAGATTACTTATGAGCTACGGGATATCTTCATAGTTCCGGATCTGAATCTGGATGCGTGCCTTCAGCTCAATCACTCTGGGCTTTATCATCTTAGGCAAGTGAACTGGGGCTCCCTTGTATCTCATCATCCATGTTTGCATGTAATCAACAACAACATGCACGTTCGACAGGATACACGCTCTTCTAGCACATTGCTATTGCCAACAGCTGAGATGGACGATTGCCTTATGCATGCTACAAAACTTGGAATACAACGCCTGCATGAATGTGTCAAGGGACAATACTTCATCTAGTATTTCCTTCTTCAATTCTGCTCGGGTAGATGATGTAACCAATTCTCCTCCCTGCTTGGCCATCTGTAGCTCCTTAGCCATTTGTTTGTTCTCAGCTATCAGGAAGCGAACACTCAAGCTAGTGTCTTTGGAATATGCTCTAGTAGCATCGACCAATGATGCTCGATGTTTGCGCATTTCAAACACGATCAATCATTCCTCAAACTATGCAGGAGATGTATGATCATCCATAGTCGACACTCTTCAAGATTGCACAACTCTATGTTGAGACTCGTTGAATGAGATGTTGTGCATCTCCTCCTCTGGATTGTCTCCATGGATTTCAGTGTCTCCTTGGTCGCTTGGGACTTACTCCTCTTTTGGACACGGTGAAGCTGGTGGGTCGACATCTTGGTGGGTCGAAGTCCTACTCTTGCGATGGTTCATCCTGTCTACCTGATGCCAGCTGTTCTGATGAGTCTACTATATGTATAGGCGCAATTTCATCTGTTTGCAAAAGTTGCACCCCTTGTTGTACCTATTCCTACTGCGCTTCCTTCTCCTGTTTGCGCAACTCCTGTTCCTTCCAGAGTTTCTCCTTCAACTCATGCAACTTCTTCTCTGTTTCCTCCATTCTTTGTTTCTCTCTCTGCCTTTGCGCGTTTCTCTTGTTGTGCTATTACCTCTTTGCCTCTATTGCCAAAGTTGCTTTCTGCACAAGTGGGTTTGCTCGGAACTTACAAGTTTACTCTTCCTCCATGTTGTCGACAATCTTCCTCTTGCCCTTGTCGCGCATTGGTATGTTTACATTTGTTGCTACTGTTTCTGGTGCTCTTCGGGATGCTGCTTCGCTATCCATTCCACAGTGAGGCTGACCAGTTCATTGAGTCTGGAGGAGTTGTAACAATATCTCCATGGGTCTTCCTCCACCCAATGACATGCCCCATGGATCCAGTTAAATTGTACTCTCATGCAGTGGTCTTTCACAAGACAATGCGAGTCATATGAATTGTAACTTCAGGTGTTGAATGGATATTTATTCATCTGTTCTACTTCAACATATGCATGCTTGAAAGTTTGTATCTCGTAAAACCTAATCTACAATGAAAGAACGGGCCAAGGTGCCTTCTTCTTTTGGTGCAGCTTAGCTGATAACCCTGCCGAGTTGTGATATGCTACTTCCTGCATGACGAGTTTGTTCAAGGCAAACTTCGATAGAACATGTGGAGGCTTCTCCCCACTGTACATTCATATGAAGGTGCTAGACGGTGAGGCATACCACTCAGCTATGTCAATCAATGCCTCCATTGTTGCCTTCGACATGCAAGGTGGATCTTGTTTGAATATCATCTTGTGAACCGGGGTGAGAAAATGACCAGACAACTGTGTGGTAACTCCTCTGAAGCTACATTCAGACAACATATTACAATAAGTGTTCACAAAGGTCTCCGTCGGTGTCCATGCCCACTTCAAGCCCAAGAACTCCTGCAGGGCACATATTGCATCCAAGATGTAGTCAGACATGTAGATTCCTGCTTGCATACTTTTGGGCGACTGTCAAGCCCTTGTTTCCTGTTCCTTCAACTGGTGAGCCAACAAGTCAGACCAGTTTCATGCTTTGCCTTCTCTGGCCACTTGGTCAAACGCGATCACCCAGCTTTGTGGGAAGGTTTCTGTGCTTTCTTAGCCATACGGACGACATGCGAAGATGACCAAGTATTGATACGCCTTCCACAGTATCTTCGTCTTGTAGACCTGGTTGGGTGTCATCCTGAATATAATCGGCTTCTTCATCCAGTTCTTCAAGATATCTCTAGAGTTGGCATTGCTGCTGGGTATGTTGAAGGGAGTCTCGATGGTGATCACAGGTCTTGACATCTGATACATCTCATCATAAACTTGTGCCCTGAAGGTACCAATATCCATCCCGCTGACACTGCTCAATGTCATCGTCTCAGGATCAGTGTGCAAGACGATCCAATGTATCATGTCCGCACATGGGAGCACAGGATACCTGCATGCAATCCTATACAAGACAGACTTGTGGATGTTCACATAGACTTGGCCGTCTTCGAGGTCTTCTCCAAATGTGCCTACAAATGCATCATTGACCTCTTGCCACTTCAGCGTGATGTCCTTGTCTACAATCAACTTGGTGTCTTCATAGATTGGTAGACTTGTAGACACTCGCTCAACTGATGCCCAGTTGCACTTCCGTTAGTGTCCTTTGACCTTGCTCTCTTGGAGGCCATTGATCATGAACTACTAAGAGGCAGACTAACACCTGCTAGGTCTGGAGACAAAGCGACATGCATGGCAAGAACTTTGTCATCTAAAAACAAAGCAAATTAAGAAATGACATGCAACATACCTAGGGATTGACTGGCAAGGATTGCACAATTTTTCCTGGGAGGCTGGGAGACTGGTTGCCAGAAATGCACAAAAGGGAGTCTGGGTTCTATGGGGAGGCTGGCTGGCTGCTGGAATTGTGCAATGCGAAATCCAGGCTGGCTTGTTGGCTACTAGAATTGAGCAATGCGAAATCTAGGCTGGCCTGCTGGCTACTGGAATTGCGGTTGGCAATGGTTGTAGGCCCTGTGATTGCATTGTGCAATTTTCTGGGCCAATAGTCACTGTCCCTCAGAATTGCGCAATGCGCAATTTTAGCTAGCAATAGTTGCAAGCCTAGTGACTGCATTGTGCAATTTTCTGGGCCAGTAGTCACTGTCCCTTAAAATTGCGTAACGCAAGGCTGGAGGATAGTCACTGGGCAGAAATGCACATTTTCTGAGAGGAAGACAGAGCCTTCCCTCTCATGATTTTGTAATATTATCTTGGTGAGGCAGAGTCTGGGGCAAGGCTATCTAGACCCACCGTCGGGCAACTAAAAGCAAATGTGTATGATTGCATGGCAATACTGCATGTAAGAAGGAGTGAATGATCGTGCATGCAAACATTGAATGAAAGATTTAGAAAATGGAACAAAATGCATGTGGGTGAAGCGATTCGCCGAATCAGGCACCGTTTGTGCAAAATAGTTTCATGCATGTGACAACAGTGAGATGCTAATGAAAACTGAAACAATGCTAGTACAAGCTAGTATGCATGTAAATGACAACAAGCATTCACATAAATCAATCAAACAACATTCACACAACCCAAAACACCAAAAGCGATAGAAATGCTGCAAAAGACAAGTTAAGCCGACTTACCTGTCAATAGCTGAGTTGGATGTGTTGAAGACTCCTGGATGTGTTTTGGAATGTCAAAGCTCCAAGATCGATGTGAATAAGTGAGCTCTGAAATGTTGTATAAATAAGTTTGAGGCTCATGACACGCATGGCACAAATCTAGGAAAAAGCGACACTTGTAAAAAAGATTCTAAAACGATATTTGCATGTAACCTCCAACTGCTAAAAATAACTCCCTAAAATCTAGGGATGCTTTCTGCATGTTGCTTTTGTTATTCCGTGAAAAAGCAGCCCATGCATGCAAGTCAAGTTTTCTTGGTCTCAGATGGAACCGATCAACTCGATGGCTCATGCAACAGCTTGCTCAGCTGGGGGGGGAATTTGTGCATTTCTGGGAGGGAGCTGGCTGACTGCCCAGAAGGATTGTGCAATTTCTGGGTTGAGCAGCTGACTGGTGCCCAAAATTGCGCAATTCCCAGGTTGAGCAGTCCTGTTGAGAGGAATTGTGCATTTTTCTTACTGAAGCTTGACATGCATATTTGCGCAATTCTGGAGCCCAACAGGCTGCTAGACAAGATTTCACAATTTCTAGAAGGAAGGCTGGTTCCCCTCTAGAATTACACAATTTCTTGAGGGAGCTGCTCAGCCTGCAACTGGAACAAGTCCGAAGAAACAACTTGTGAGGGGGATACAACAAGCCATCATGCATAGGCTAGCAGTTTGCTAGAAAATCACTGAAGCTTTTGTACTTGACAAGGCAAGACATGTTGTCGATGATGATTGGTAGGGAGGCTCCAAAACAAAGCTAAGGAAAAATTTTAGAGGGTAGTTATAGCTGCTACAACACCTCCCTGCTTGAATGGCTTTCTAAAATCATTGATAATAAAATAATTTAACTAAATATATCATCTGCAACTTGATAGCTTCACAAATAATTAAATACTTTTTCTTCGTTCCATCCCCATGGAAAATCCTAGCTAATCTATTCAAAATATAAAAAAAAAACATGAATTACAAATTCATCCAATTATTCATTTGATTTAACTGCTCACAATAAATCGTCATAACCCTTCTCAACATGTAATAAAATCCTTAACTTATAAATTATATTTTGCATACATGAATTAACGTAGGGGAACATAACTTAAAATAAACCCTTAACTAGAACATTAACGAGTTGAGATAAGTTTTTTTGCGAAAATAAATTTACGGCGGACAAAACGCTAAAATCTCTATCCAAGCTAAAATAAAACTAGGGATTAACGCCACTTTAAACCAATGGTTCTCTTTTTACATCGGGTGAGAAATAGAGAGTGGTTTAACTTATGTTTTTTCACTCGATGGGATCCCGTCCATTGACCTCATTCTTAATAAATGGCCCTCAATTCACAACGGGTGAGAAATTAACGGTGGATTATTCTCCTTACTTTGACACCCACACCAGTGGAGTGGGGCCTCATATATTACATCAATCCCAATAAATTTAATGTAATATTTAATACTTAACCTAGATTGAATGCAATATTGTTTAATAAATAGTTAATGTAACCTTGTTCTTCGATATATTTCACATATTTTCAAATGTTATATGGTTTCACATAAATAATTAAAAATATTATAAACGAAAGTTCGTTCATGTTTTATAGTGTGTAAAACATTGAACCTTAGGCCTTACAAAGTTCATAGAAATTATTTTTATCATTTTTTAACACGTGCACGTTAAAATAATAGAAATCTGAATGGTTAATAAAAATATTTCAATTCAAGCCCATGTTTAATCAAATGTGATCCATACATATTGTATAATCCTTACAAAAATATCCATAGGTTTTTATGATTCCATCTGCATTATTCACCACTTCGATGGTAAGAAATTTCAGTTTATTACTTAACCCTAAAATATGAAGTATATCTTTGTGGAAGTAAATTTCATTTTCTAATTAGGGAAAAATAAACCCTTGCAATTTCATGATCACTCATTTTAATATATAGATTTATATTTTATTTTGATTGGTGATTTATAACAGTTTCTAATACGCTTTTAGGGTTAATAGATTTTCATTATTATTAGTCCCTGCCTCTGGCATGGCAGGGCTATAGCGTTCGATACGGCGTTGACCGTCTATTAATTCACCAGTTGACCCGCTTTTTTTGGGTTACTTCAATTTTAACCAAAGTTTATTGGAAATAATTTTGCATTATGAAAATTTTAACCAAACTTTTGGATTTAGCCTCTTATTGCAGGCTTCACGTGCCCCAATGCTCTTTTAGCGAGGGGAAGAGATTTTATCCTAAGTTTTTAAATTGGCAGGAGGGGAAGCGATTTTATCCTAAGTCTTTAAACTGGCAGTTGGGGCAGGTTACATAGCTTACAAGCTTACACTTGTCGTCCCTGCTGGCTGCCAGGGTTGTTTACAGGTGCCGAGATGGGTTTGTTCAGGCTGCTCAGTGCGCTTGTTTGTTCAGAACATTCATTGAAATGATCTCAAAACCAAAGAAGGCTTTTGTTTGTTTAGAAAGGTAACCAGTGCCCTTCTCTAGCGTCGAGGTCGAAGTCATTTGGTCATTGAGCGTCAGGGTCTAGCCGCTCTGCAACCTCACAGGGTTTTCTCCAGAGCCATGAAGGTTACACTCACGGAACTTGTTCTGTGTGCAGGTACACTAATCCACTTGATTGTTGCTAATCCTATGAGGTTTAAATTTCTGTTC
This sequence comes from Pinus taeda, assembly GCA_000404065.3. Lineage (NCBI taxonomy): Eukaryota > Viridiplantae > Streptophyta > Pinopsida > Pinales > Pinaceae > Pinus > Pinus taeda. The sequence continues at coordinate 118,379 of APFE031254469.1, read as the reverse complement.
TTATTGTATTAACAGTTTTATATGAAATTCCTAACCAAATGTACCGACTGTGCAGGTGGCTCCTGCAGTTTTCAGATTTGAATCCACCAGCGAAAGTGGGCATGTGGTAGCCACTTCTTCAGGTAACCGTTGAAAGCTACCCTTTAGAAAACACCGGCCTTGAATCCTTCCTAGGGAGGATTATTTGTGGGTTTAACGGCAAGATCTTGCTTTGGCAGACACAGGTGTGCACGACGACTCCAATGTCTCTCCACAGGTACAGTAATGTCATTGTAGCTTGTTTTCCAATGTTTTCAACAGGGAATTTCTCTCTAACCGTGTGCCTGTCTCTGCTGGCTGGTAGGCTTTTGCCCAAAACTCCTTTACTAGATGATTCGGGTTTTAGTTCAATGTTCACCATTATTTTGTGGTAACTTACCTTTAACTCTTGTGTTTCTTTATAAAGATACTCATAACTTTTGAAGATTATGCAGACTCTGATCATGGCTCTGAGGCCATACTCTACAGGTAGTCTTGTTATTGTTGCAATATGGTCCTTTTGCCTTCACTGTAATTTTTTAATAAACTGAAAGGGTAGTTTTTCCGCTTAGCCGCATTTAGGGAGCCGTAGAGAAGAGCGGGTATGCCCAGATAATTCCTCCCTTCACTTATTCTTTTCTCTAGTTATTTGTTCATTAAAATATACTCCCATAGTTTTTCTCTAACACTATCAATGTTGACAGGTATGAATTCTCTTTCAGCTTTCGACAAATCGCTTTTTCCTTTTCTAGAAGGTTCCTTCTCTAATTCTTCAATTTTTGCTCCTTTCCAGATGCAGTAAACTTCACCTAGGGTCCTCAGCCTGAGTTCCTCTAGCTACTTAAATTATAGAAGTTTTATTTTAATTATCTGAGCTCCTCCACGAGTTATGGTTTTGTGATTGTGTACTGTTAGGGTTTTAGAATATAAATTAATCGACAAAATTGTCATGCAATACAATCTGTATTGGTGTATTTATTATTTATCGATGAACTTCAATATGGTTAGTGAACTTAAAAACAAACGCTTATGGAACATTGGTTAATTTTGATTATTATTGAAACAAGAGACTCATGTTTTTCCTTTTGTTGTTTCATTTGTTTGTTGTTAACACTAAACATTTATTTGTATATATATGTGTATGCTTTATGTAGCAACGACCAATAACTGAGTTTCATTAACCGGGTATCACTAGTATCTGGCAAAATACTTCAAGGCTCTTGTCTCTACACCCTTAACACTTTAATTGCCTAGGTCGTAAGACTGCTTGGGGCTGTTGAATGTTTCAGATTGGCCCTGGACTAAATTCTGTTCATACCTTCTCAAAATGGTCATACACTTACTATTTAAAACGAGAACTCAACAACAAACCCTGCACAGAATTTGCTCTTTTCAGATTACCTACAGAGGTTTATACGGAAGGGGTTGAAATAGAAAGAAAAATTTGTGGGGACTCACTTACGCCGTTGGCTGTTGGTTACTGCTTACTGGGCTTAAGCCCTAACCTAGAGTTCCTTTTTTAGGAAAACAATGAATACTGATTTCTGTCACAGAATGTCATATTATATTATATATATATACATATAGAGATATATATATTGTATATAGTTGCCTATTGTAACTACTATGAGACGGTACATTTTTTTATATACACAGAATTCCCATAAACTTAGAAAATAATAGTCTACAGACAATTTACTATTTCAATAGGCAAGCTTTTATGTCCCTTACTTGTGTGCTTACTTAAACTTTTATTAAGCACGCACCATAACCACAATAAAGGAAAAGCTCTTTCCTTACTAGTTTACTTCACTATTCATAACATCAATGTATTTATGTTTATAAGATAACTTTTTTTTATTTTTATTTTCATCACATCACTGATTATATATTACTGTGGTATAATCAATCATATATACATAGATATTTATATTATAGCCAAAGATGTTGTTATCATAGCTAGTCATCTATACAAAGTATTTTTGTAATACAATGTTTACACTAGTTCTGGAGACCAATCAGATAAAGATACATATCTTGTTCAAGCTTAGACCACCATGAAATTCTTAGTGAACAAAGTTCTCTCCTGCGCACCAACGAGAATGGTAGTCTTAGACTTTGCAGAGCAGAATACATCCAAATCCAAAGAAAATGGTTCGTTAGGATATGCATCTTCGCACAGTTTAGCTGTCACATCCAGGGCAAAATTCCTCTCAACAGGGGGCACAACATTAGTAACTAATACTTTTCCATGTAAACATTCACAGTCCTTTGCATAGTGCAGCGGATTAAGCCTGTGGCAGTGCCACACCCATTCACAGTCAAAAGGAGGAACCAATGTGGTCTCAACTTTGGCCCCGGCTAGCAAAGGAAGCCAGCGATTCTCATACCTGCAGGCAATGCAAGAAAATAGTTAGTAGTTGAATTTTCTTAGTATTACAAATTCAACTATCACGAATTAGAAAGCTTTTTCAATTTTGAATCTTTATTTCTATTACAAATTCCAGAATATTTATAAATTTTCTTAGCATTACAAATTCAATTATCACGAATTAAGAAAGCTTTTTCAATTGGGCATCCTTATTTCTATTACAAATTCCAGAATATTTATAAAATCCGACGCACAGTAGCAAAGACGCTGTTTGATTTCACTCTTGTAAATCAAATTTCCAGTATAGCTCTATATTAACATCCATGCCAAAACTGCTGCTATTATAATTTTGTGCTTGGAAAAAGTGCGTTTGGATTTTTTCTTTCTTTCCTATAGGAGTTTGTTTGGCTTCTTTCTTTCTTTCCTTTTTGAACATCCAGACATCCCTGGAACTGGGTTGGGGCTTTGACCCTTAAATTTCTTGTTATTACTAGCAATATTCCTTACATGCAAAATTACCATAGTCGGTTCCAAGGTTTTGACCCTTAAATTTCTTGTACTTAGTAGCCATATTCCTTGCACGGAAAATTAAAATTACCATACTCGGTTCTAGGGTTTTGACCGTTCAATTTCTTGTAATAGTAGCCATATTCTTTACATGGAAAATTACCCTAGTCGGTTCAAATTAATCATGTTTCTGTTAACTATTCTGCTGTATTGAAACTCTTTCTTTTTAACTATTCTTCTGTATTGAAACTTTTTGTCAACTTGGATTTACCAATACAATTTATATTATGGGTTTTTTTAATCATGTTCTTTTTAACTATTCTGTTGTATTGAAACTCTCAAGGTTACCTTGAAGATTTGTTTGTCAACTTGGATTTACCAATACAATTTATACTATGGGTATTTTTTTAACTATGTTGGTCCTGAACATTTCATTGTATTGCATATATATTTTGTTGGCAGTTATTTCTTAATTAGACATATTTATGCAGGTATATAAACTTGTTGAAATGTGGTGGCTATCCATAAATTATCTTTTGGTTTACTATACAAGTTTTATATATAAATTTGTTCCTAAACATTTCATTGTATTGCATATATATTTTGTTGGCAGTAGCTTTGCCGCTATTTCTTAATTAGACCTATTTATTCAGATTTATAAACTTGTTAACATTTAGTTCCTAAGAGGTTTCTTCCAAGTTACTGTTAACCTTTTCGTAAAAGGTGAATTTGAATTGCAAATTTTGTCTTTGGTTCAATGGCCTACTTTTGAAAATTAAATGTGGAAATCTATGATGTTGCTGGCTCTGGTCATTTACTTGTAGAGGATTATTTACTCATTTTTCAATGAAAGGGTATTCTGGGTTCTTTTTGTTGGACGTGTCTTTCATTGATCAGGGAATTGTTTACAGTTTATATGTTTCTCTCCGGTAATCTAAAACTCTCTTTCTCAGTAGAAAAAAACGCCTTCTTTTAAATATTAGAAAACTCCGGTAATCTAAAACTCACACACGAAGAAAGTAACCCCAATTTTTGATGGACTACCGTTGTCAATCTGTGATCTCTTTTGTCGGTATTCTGAACATTTTTGCATCTGAATTAAGCAGGTATCCACAAGATGAGTTCGACCGTCTGGGGAGTGCAATGCCCGCATGAGATAATCCTTCATTTTGTCCTGTGAGTTGAGGCATTCTGATTTCTAACTGTATCTTCTCAGTTTCTATTTGTGGTGTTTGGGAGTTTTTTACGTACTTTGGATGACTTTAATATGGATGTATGAGGTTGAAACTCTCCCAGTAGCCTATGGAAAGTGAAATGAAGTCGAAATGCTATATTTTTTAAAAGGAATTGATCATGTATGATGAAAAATGTAAAATCACTTCTGATTTTTTTTTCCAGCCTCAATTGGCAGCACCAGCTTGGCAAAAACCCTCGACCCAATCCTGATATCAAGACCCTATTTGTTGACCATGCGTGTGTGCCTTCGAATGAAGCTCGAACTCCTCCTGCAAATAGTTCTCTTGTTGGTGCACTTTCGAAAGGGGGTTCATTTCCTGCTGTTGGTGCACATATCGCAAGTCATGACTACATTAGTTCAGAAATTAATTCCTGTAACTTGTAAATAATTTTGTCGGTTGAAAATTTCTTTGTCCTGGAATTAGCCATTACTTTAACATGCATTCAACTATATTGCAGAGTTACTGTCAATCTAACATGCGTTATAAAATTTTGACTGCAGCCATTCCAACCTGCAGCCACTCATCCAAGTGCGCTTGCAGGATGGATGGTGAATTCTTTTCCTCCAGCTCCACATACTGTAGTGGCTGCCGCACCGTCTTCTCTGGTTTCACAACCACATCCAGGTGAACTGAGATGACCGTATTTTGTGTAGTAGATTAAGTTCCATATTTTGGTTTGCAAACATGTGGTAACATGCTTGACTTTAGGTTTTGCCCAGAAAGAGAGATGAGAAAAGATAGCATCTTTCTCAAAGATGATGAGCGTGCCAATATTTAAATAGGATGTAAGATTTTAATTGGTTTTTTGTTAACTGACTTCAGCTGCTTTGCTAAAACACCCAAGGACTCCACCCACCAATAGTAATCCCGGATTGGATTCTCAATCTGCAGATTCTGAACATCTTGTGAAACAGATTCGTCCTGGTCAAACTGATGAGGTATGGACACAGGATGCAACAGTTTACGCTTTGAGATAACATCCTTTCTCAAATTTGTCTCTGGGTAATGGAGGGGTTCAACACGTATTGAAATGTTGCATAAATTGTTTTCTTCTGTAGCTTCCTTAGCTTTCGTTGTGTCTTGGCTAAGATTCCAACGTTATAAAGGTGTTTGTTGGTTACGTTTGTATTGGGAATATTTGATGTAATTATTGATAGATTGTGTTGGTTGCTGAGTCTTCTATTAAACTTTTCTCAACTTTCAACGAGTGGCGTTGGAGGACTATAGAGATCACTCACCTGTGTGTTAGTCAAGCACATGCACATACACAGACTTAGAGCTGCTAGATGGGTTTCAGCACTCTGTTAAGTGTCTTGTGTTATTATGGAAATCACTAAACTGTGTGTTAGTGCACATGCACACACACATACTCAGAATTGCTTTATGGGTTTCAGCAGCGTGTTAAGGGTGTTGTGCTTTTATTCCAAGATATCACTAGACTTATTTTCATCTCCATTCTGTAATTGTAGGTGTCCTATCCAGCTTCAATTCATCCTCCTAGCATGTATCTGCAAGAAATTCCTAAAATTGTTTCAAGCATGGATTTTCACCCACTGCAGCCAACGATACTACTAGGTGATCTATCTCTAATCTCTGAAATATTTTGTTCAATGTGGCCCCAAATATTCATTATATTGGGTGTGCACATTGATTTATCTGTATGTCAAAAGTGTCTCGTCTTTTAAAACTTGAGCAGTGGACTCATCTACCTTATCTGCCAGTTGGAACGAATGTTGGCGATATTGGAATTTGGGATGTTGGTTCACGTGAAAGATTGGCTATCAGAGCCTTTAGTGTATGGGATATCTCAGCTTGAATTATTGAAATTTGTTGTAGAAGCATAGTTTCTGGCCTATTGGCTTCTTGGTGCTAAACCTGCTAATTCAAGGACTGATACCTCTTCCATACTGCACTATAACCAGGAGACCTGCTAATTCAAGGACTGATACCTCTTCCATACTGCAGTGTCACAACTTTAAGCGTTTGTATTGTATTGTGCCCTGCAGACCCCGGCAGGGACTACCGCCATGGCAGTGGCTCTCTTGTTATTTATATATTTTCAAGATTTATTCCGTTAAGATAGTACAATTTTTTGTAAATGATTTATGTATTATATCTTGCACCTAAGAATTAGATATATAGATGTAAAGGTGAACATTATAACTTGGAGAGTAGTTTGTGATGAGATTAATGTTAAAACCTTATGAAGTAAAAATATGGATTTTAATCTTTGTGAAACCTTATTTTACAATATTTATTGTAAATATACATACATCCTTTAGGGAATTTAACTCCTAAATATATGGGAATTAAAGGATTTGCATAAGAAAAAAATCATTTGTGTATTTAATTCCTCCTCTTAAGGACAATATTTGCCCATTTTTAGGAGTTCTTAGTTTGGAATAAAAATGCTAATCATATTTTATTGATATGCATTAGTTAACATTTAATTATTATGTTTTATATGTGATTAATAAAATTAAAACAACAAAAAATAATAAAATAATACATATGCATATCTACTGATTGTGAAATTTCTTAAATGATGTCACTTATGTCGTTAATCTCATCCATTATTTTTTAAATCTCATTTTGATCTATTTTACTAATTCCCTCTCTTTTTCATATGACTAGGAGTAAATTATAGGGAGTCAAATGTGATCCCAAGAAGTTAAATTAGGTCGATGGAAATAGAAAAATTCCCATGAAGGCTGAGCTTTTAAGGAGGGAAAATAAATCACCAACACTTCACGGGCTCAAAGTTTGAGATATTAGATCAAGCCCTTTTCATATCTTCAATAATGTTATAATCAATCTCTTCCTCCTTAACAGGTTGTGCTAAAGTGTTAGGTGGTGTAGCTTTGTTTGAAGCCTTAGGAGTGATGGACTTATTCTTATTAAGTTCTTGCCTAGAAACCAATCCTTTTCTCCTTAAGTTGTACCGTTGAGTTGCTTGTTACGAAGGAGCTTCACTCTCTGGGGGTTCATCAACACTTTGTTTATCAATGTTGAATATAATTTTTAATTCATTAAATGAGTGACCAACATCGACACTTTCCTCTACCACAGATGGTTCACTTTCTTCTTTAGTTGGCTCATATTGCTCCTCTGCTAATAAAGTGTTTATGCAAATGGTCATCATAACATTCATGTTGTGATTCCATTGTGGACATGTTTTTTCTGAATGCCTCTCCTAATGGAAAGTACAAAAGTTGTCCATGCCCAAGCTTTCAACATTAAACACAACTTTAAAGCTCTATTTAGATTTGGCTAGTTGGTTATTATTCTTCTTAAACAAAGGCAACTTAAAATAATTATTGTTGGTAGATGCCTCACTTAAATTTCTCTTTAGTTCAGATACTTTGTTAGTGATAAACTTCAAACACTTAGCCAAGCTCTCCATGCAAAAGAATATTTCTCTTTGGTTTTCATGGAAGAGGCTTGAGATTTCTTACTAGTGTCTTTGAAGTCTTTATAATCTTCATGATCCTCAATATCCTAAATAGAATTTAAATCCTTCTCATCGATAATTGCTTCTCTAACGTTCAAAGCCAATGTGTCCTTTGCATCTCTTTTAACAAATATAGAAATGTTAGTAGGCAAGGAAATGGTGTAATAATATTTGGTAATGGAATCATGCGGTTGAACATTAGTGGGGAACTTATTTAGTAAACATGTAAATATCTAATTAAAATCCTTTACTTTTTCCTTATCCCCCATTTTAAGTTTCTTGAGCTCTTTAAGCAACACTTCGAGAGTTTTATCGTCGGAAAATATATCTAAAAACAACTTTTTGAGCTCCCTCCAATTATGACTGAATTAGGTAGAAGACCGTGATATCAAACTGATGCTCTACCTTCCAAGAGTGTACCAAAAAAGTCTACAAGAAACATCATCAAAACGTACCTCTAGCATATGCAAGTGTATGTAGAAGTCATCAGTATGGTCTTCAAATTTTGTCTTCTTATCGAGATCAAATTTTGAGAGAAACTTTTCTAGGTGCTTAGGCATACGATGAAGATTGTCCGAAAGAACAAGAGGCCCTTGGGCCATCTAGTCTAATTGATCATCAACCATGTCTTCATTTTCCTCCTCCTTTTCATGCTATGATTCTAAAGAGCCTTCCCCTTCACCATTCAAATCTTTGATATTATCAGGATGTTCTTCTTCTCTTAGTTGTTCTTCGTCAAAGAATGGAAAATCCTCCCCATCACCATCCAAATTTTCCTCAATAGTTGGTAGATCCCCTGGTTGATGTATTCTTTCAGTGGAATTAACTAACTCTTCAATGGTTGCAATAACCAAATCTTTCACTAAAGAAACCAATATGCCACGATGAGTTGTCTCTTTCTTTATTGGCTTATGAGGAAGAATAGCAGTGACATGATGTAATTCAAGAGCCCTTGCAAACTGGCAAGCGATAGGTCAGATTGTCTAGAGTTGATTGTAAGTGACTTCCAAAGCACATTTCAGACTTAGATGAGAGGACTCTCCTATCTTTAGAATGTGAGTTGGAGTTGAACTCAGACTTTTACTACCTTGCATTGAAGGTTCTTTGTTATAATGTGGTGAATTATTTGCCATAAAAGGGTTTCCCTCCTTCTAGCGCTAGAATGTTGATGGTGCTGGAAATCGTAAACACATAGGGGGTCTATTATATAGGAAGTCCAAATTCTACCTCACAGTATCGTTTGATATAGGATCCCCATCCAAAATATGATCCGACTTCCATTATCTTAAAGATTTTCCTTGGTTGTAATAGTTAGCATAAAAGAGCAGCACACATGTACTTTTGAATGAGCAAGTAAGTAAGCCTTGTGAAATGTTTAATTGTAATATGTTTCAAGGTTCTTTCACCGAAAGGGAAGAGAAAGTGAGTCTTTAGAAGAAAAGTAGTAGTACTATCCTAATGAAGACACAAACACATACATATGAAAGAATTGTTAACCATCTAGAAAATTAGTTCACATAGACATAACAATCATTAACTCAAGTGCAACACACATTCAACAAAATGAGCACCAAAGCCATTGAAATAGTTCAATTTATTTAGTACATGAAAATCATAAACACATACAGCAAACATCTAAAGAATAGTATTACAATATTCATGATACATGTGTGAAAGTGTGTTGGATCAATGAGCTTCAAATTATTAAGTGAAAGTTCCAAGATACAGGTTACAATGAGACACCACTAGCTCCAATAGTGGAGAATTAATCCACTACTTGCTCCCCAAAAGAACAATCTTCTCTCTAATGCCTAGTTGGAGAAGCCAAGGTGAAAATTCCTTTGCTTGAGTATTGAGGTTTCTTTTATAACAAGAGGGATGAACTTTCATATACCCATGACTCTTGAACTACCCTCATGACTCTTGGAATTCTAATATGAACTTTGGGCTTCCACAATACCTTTGGACTTTTCCTAATGACTCTTTTGTCCATATGAACTCTTGGACTTAAAGCTATTTACATTTACAATATTTTCCAAAATTACATCATCATGTGACAAAAATACAACAAATCATTGACATTCATGAGTTCGAACCCAATGACTTGTAACATGATTTTTTTTGAGAAGTGACGACACTACCACTATGTATTCAATACTTGTAATAGGTCTTGCATTGTAGTTTCCTTTTACCCTCTAAATGTTCTAGAGAGATCATGGAGTCTTTATGGGTCATTTTGATTGTCACATCCCATCATCCCTTCAATTCTCACAATATGGTGCCTTTGTCTTCAAAATGCCTTCTTGGACAACTTTACTTGACAAATCTCCTCACACATCTTTTTACATGCTTATTGAGAACACCTACATGTATATATCACTCATGGCAAGTAAAAATAGCCTGAAAATATCCTACTCTACGATGATTCATGCAATGTACTGACTATGGATTAATAATGCGCAAGGGAGAGAGAGAGGGTCCTTCTAGGCGCAAAGAGCACTTGTAGGAGACAAGGAGTCAAGTATTGCTGCTAAAGACTATGCCATGCGTAGATATAGAAAAGGAGGAGGAAAGGTGAGCACATGGTGTAGTTATAAGACGCAAGGCATGCAAGGATTGTTTGTTGAAAATGCAACAAGAAATTCCTAATTTATTTTTTCCCTTGAATTAAATTAGGAATAATATTGTAATTCCACATCACAAGACAACTTGTACGAGTTAAATAAGCTAAATTGAATTATTTGGCTCAGTTAATTTGAGTTGAGGGTCTAACTAGAGTCATGAGAGTTTTTCCTACATTATAGGATCCCTCGTTGAGTTTATTTTGAGTTGTAATTAATTAATTCAGTTTAACTAAGTTAAAGTTAGTTAAACTAGTTCCAACTGATGGAGGAACTAGTAGGAGGTCACAAAATGGGGTTCTACTTCATGTGTTCAACCAGTTAACTGATGATTCACTCATAAATAACTCATGCATGTCAGATCTTAGAGTTACCCAATTAAGATTGGATTTCAAGGATAGTGTACTATCAGTTGTTTAATCCTCCGAATTGTACATATGGTGCATGCAGTCAGAGGAAGGTCTATGAGGATTGTGCAATTCCAATTGAGGAATTTCCCTAATTAATAGAGGGCTAATTACCAAGGAAACATCACAAGGAAATAGGTTTGGGAAAACCAAAATTTTGTTAAATATTGGCTTGGACTTATCTAGGAAGTAGTGAGACAGATACATATAGTGCACAGGTTGCTCGAGCTTGAGCAAAGCATTGTAATCTTCTCATATTTTCTGACTAATAAAATATACAGATAGCAGGGGCTTTTAGCTGTGGTTTTCCCTAGGAAATCATTGTGTAATGTGTTGATTGAATTCTTTCTCTTGTATGCTTCGTGATTTCACGACCATTTAATTATTTTCGTTGATGAATAGAGCAGATTCAAGTCTTTTGTTTTAGCAAATTACGTAAGAAGTTTGAATCTACAAGGAATTTCTACATGGTATTGGAGCAAAAATCACTCTAGAAGAGGAGAATACGAGTTTGTCTTTTGTAGTTGAAATCCAATTTGTAGTATCATTCTTCAAAGCTAACAGGATGTCAGTCTACAAATTGAGACTCAAATATGACCTTGAGGGTGGTTCGAACTATATTTCTTGGAAGGACAAGATGGAGGCAGCGTTGGAAGACAATGGGTTGGAGGAATTCATAGACACTAATATTCATAAGCCTCCAACAACAAATGCTCAAGTTCTATAAGTGTGGAAGAAACGTGTTGCAAAGGGAAGAAGGATCATACTAGAAGGCGTTTGAGATCATATTGTCTCAAATCTCCATGGGAAGGAGACTCCATATGCAATGTATAAGGCCTTGACATACTTGTTCCAGAATAATAGTGACCACAGGAAGCTGGCACTGAAGGAAAAGCTTAGGAAAATCAAGATGGAGAAGGATGAAACAATACCAAAGTACTTCTTTACCCAATGTCGAGATGAGATTGGCCATGTTGGTGTTACAGTTGTTGAAGATGATCTGGTCAACCTAACACTTCTAGGTTTTCCCAGGAGCTAGCATAGCTACTAGGATTCGGTAAATGGGAGGGAGAAGCTATCAGAGTGGGAGAGTTTGTGGTTTGACTTGGTGTAAGAAGAGATTCGGCGAAACACCAGAGATAGATCCTCATCCAAGAATGATGATGAGGAAAATTGTGCCTTGGCTAGAAATGAATGGAAAGGGGAAGGAAAGTCATCCCTTTCCAAATTAGATTCTAGTCAAGCAAGTAAGAAGAAGGAGTTGTCGAATATTAAATGTTTTCATTTTCACGAGCTGGGACACTAGGCCACGAAGTGTTCGCACAAGAAGGCCAACAAGAAGCCCTGAGGAGGAGGGCATGTGAAGCTCTTGTTTCATAATTTGAGTTGGATTTCACCCTCATTGCTTGCATGGTGACATTAGTGATGGGTAGTGTGTGGTATATGGATAGTGGAGCCTCATTCCATGTGACCAGAAACAAAGAATTTCAGTGAATTGGAGGATAAGGACCTCTAGATGCACATCGAAATGAGAGATGATGGAAGGTATAATGCGAACGACATTGGTACAATTACTTTTCAGAGGGAGTTTGGTTCTCCTCTCACATTTAAAGATGTCATGTATGTTCCAGGTCTGAAGAAGAATTTGGTTTCAGTTACCATGTTAGAGGACCATGGCTATGATGTGATATTTAGAAAAGGAAATGCTTTCCTTCATCACATTGCTTCAATAAAAGTGAAGTGGATCGAGGTAGAGATGAAGAACCTCTACAAACTAGATGTAAAAGACTGTGTTGCTTGAATAAAAGCATAGAAGGTGCAGAGCCGAGACATTGGTGAATTGTGGCATAGAATATTGGGTCACTTGCACCATAGAGCTTTGAAGATCATGCATCATATTTCTACAAGACTTCCTAAGGGTGCCCTAGAGCAGAGAGATACATGCAAAGTGTGTACAATGGTGAAGTACACCAAATCCACCTTTCATGATAAGGACAATCAAGCGCAAGAGATCCTTGAAAGAGTTCACTGAGATGTGTGTGGATCGTTCTCAACAGCCTCCATGACTAAGCATAGGTATCATGTATTATTTTTAGATGATATCTCATGTAAGTGCTGGATTTTCTTCATGTAGAAGAAAAATTAGATGTTCTATAATTTTTTAGAATTTAAAGCACTTGTTGAGAAAGACACTTGCAGGAAAGTGAAGGCTCTTAGGAGCGATAATAATGGAGAATATGTGTCGAATGAATTTAATAACTTCTGTGCATCAAAAGGAGTTCGATGTGAATTAATAACACCCAATAACCCACATCAGAATGGGGTGGCTGAAAGGAAGAACATACATATTGTGGGAGTTTCACAAGAAACGTTACATGACCAGGGACTACGATTGCACTTGTGGGTTGAAGCATGCAACACAACTGTCTATGTGTAGAACATGATTCCTCATTGGATTCTTGGGATGAGTACACCAGAAGAAGAATTTTCAGGTAAGAAACCAGATGTGGCACACTTTAGGATCTTTGGTTCATTAGTTTACTATCATGTTACCAAGGATGCAAGGAAAAAGATAGAGGAAAAATTTGAGTTGGGCATATTTGTGGGTACACTGATACACCTCACAACTATTGGGTGTACCTTCCATCTCATAGGATGACATTGGTTTGTAGAGATGTGAAGCTCGATGAAGAGAAATCCATGAGATGTTACCTTGAGAGGGAGCTTCAGTTGCATGCAGATGAGGAGATTTTAGCTCCAAAGGAAGAAACTCAGGATGATGTGGAGCAACCACATGCATAGGAGAAGAGAGTGGAATCACCCACTCATGTAGATACTTCCAAATATGGAAGGAAGTGCACCAGAGAGGCTGACAGATGGATGCATGCTACTAGAGAGATTGTGGGAGCACCCACATCACGACATAGGCAGAAGAGGTCACTAGATCGGTACACTGGCTACATGGATCTTATGAGTGAGAGTGTAGAGATTGAGCGATCCTCATTCGAGGAAGCAATGCAACAACCAATATGGGTTGATTCCATGGTAGAAGAGTATGACTGCATTATTAGAAACAATGTTTGGGAAGTGGTCCCAAGACTAGGAAACAAGTCAGTGGTGAGTTCCAGATGGCTTTACAATGTAAAGAAAGAAATAGATGGGAGTGTGGAGAAAAACAAGGACAAATTTGTGGCCAGAGGGTTCTCTCAGGTGGAGGGAATTTATTATGAGGAGACCTTTGCTCCAATAGAAAAGTAAGCTTCAATCAAATCTATTCTAGCAATTTCAACACAGATGGGATGGAAGATACATCAGAGGGATGTAAAGAAACCATTCCTCAACAGAGTGATTGAGGAAGAGGTGTACATTGAGCAGCCAGAAGGATTTGAAACCTTCAACAGAAAGTCACATGTGTGCCAACTAAAGCGAGCGTTGTATGTATTGAAACAAGCACTCCATTCTTGGTACACTAGGATTGACATCTATTTCACCAGGTTGGGCTTCACCAAAAGTGAAGCAGATGCAAACCTTTACCATATTGTGGTTGAATATAGATTGTTGATTATAGTATTATATGTCAATGATTTAATTATAACAGGTGATGAGAAGCTGGTAAAATCTTGCAAAGAGGATCTTGTAAGAATTCGAGATGAAGGACCTGGGGCTCATGCATTATTTCCTTGGTATGGAAGTATGGCAAGGAGATGAGGAATTGTTTGTCTCTCAGGGAAAGTATGCCAATGAGATACTAAATAAGTTCCACATGGAGAGAAACAAACCCATGGAGACTCCTCTATCATGAAATTGGAGGAAGGAAGATGCTACTTCAGGTGAAGTAGTGGAGGCTACTATTTACATGAAACTTGTGGGTTCACTTTTGTATTTGGTGAACACACGACCAAACATATGTTTTGTAGTTAACCAACTTAGTCAAGCAATGGTTAAGACAACCAAACTTTATTGGAAGGCATCTAAACATGTGTTGAGATACCTCAGATGCACCACTCAGTTTTGTCTTTGGTATAGACAGACAGAGGGAGTGAAGCTTCAAGGCTTCACAGATGCAGATTGGGTAGGGAGTCCATCCAACAGGAAGAGAAAATTAGGGGGAATATTCAGTACTGGATCAACAACAATTTGTTGGTACAATAGGAAACATAAATTAGTTGCACTTAGTTCGGTAGAAGTAGAGTACATGGTTGCTAGTCAAGCAACTTGTGAGGCTATTTGGATGAGGAAGACCCTTGTTGGGTTATTTGGTTATCAAATGGATCCTACAGTGGTTTACTGTGACAATCAGAGTTGTATCAAACTCTCTGAGAATCCAATTTTTCATGATCCGTCCAAGCATATTGACATCTTGTATCACCATCTAAGAGATTGTGTGCAGAGGAGAATCATGTTGCTGGAGTGTGTTCCTATATAGGAACAAGATGTAGACATCTTGACTAAGGTACTGTCAAGAGGTAAATTTGAGTTCCATAGAGGCAAGATTGGGGTATCTGATAATCCCTTGCTTGTTGAGAGGCGGTGTTGAAAATGCAATAAGAAAACCCTAATCTAATTTTGTCCTTGAATTAAATTAGGAATAAAATTGTAATTCCACATCACAAGATAACTTGTATGAGTTAACTAAGTTAAAAATACTTAGTTGGATTAATTAGTTCGAGTTGAGGGTCTAACTAGAGTCATGTAGAGTGTCTCATACATTATAGGAGCCCAAGTTGAGTTTATTTTGAGTTGTAATTAATTAATTCAGTTTAGCTGAGTTAAAGTGAGTTAAGCTATTTCCAACTGATGGAGGAACTATTAGGAGGTCAGACAACGGGGTGCTACTTTATGTGTTCAACCAGTTAACTCATGATTCACTCATAGATAACTCATGCATGTTATATGTGAAAGTTAACCATTTGATATTCAAGTTTTGGGACAATGTACTATTAGTTGTATAATCATCTGAATTGTACAGGTGGTGCATGCAATCAAAGGAATGCATATGATGATTGCGCAATTCCAATTGAGAAATTTCCCTAATTAATATGGGGCTAATTCCCAAGGAAACAATGCAAAGGAAATAGGGACTTGAGCAAGCAAAAATTTGATTAAGTATTGGCTTGGGATTGTCTAGGAAGAAGTGAGATAGATAGAGATAGTGCAGAGGCTGCTTGAGCTTGAGCAAAGCATTGTAATCTTCTCATCTTTTCTGACTAATGCAATATATAGATAGCAGGGCTTTTTAGCTATGGCTTTCCCTAGGAAATCGTTGTGTAATGTGTTGATTGAATTATTTATCTTGTATTCTTCGTTATTTCGTGATCGTTTAATTGTTTCCACTGACGAGTAGAGTAAATTCAAGTCTTTTGTTTGAGCAAATTACTTAAGTAGTTTGAATCTACAAGGAATTTCTACATTGTTCATTAGGATAGCGCCATGCACTAGGGAGGAAGGCAAGGGCCACAAGGAGGGTGTAGGGAAAAATTCCAAGGCACAAGGAGGGACATCTATGCCCACTAAAAGTGCAAAATGTGCTACACTTGGATGCAGAGGCAGGGCTGGTGCAAGGATGAAGAGTAAGGAACAAGGATAGGGGAATTGCTGACTAGAATTACGCAATGCGCATCAAAGAGAGAAGAGGCTCAGAATGGTGTGGGGAACATTTCCATCTAATAAGGAGGGTCACTGCTAGGCTCTAGAAGTGCACATTGTGCTCTTCCTAGACCAAAAGAGGAGTTGTAAGGTCAAAAAATGACTAATTATGGAAGGGTAAAACAGGAGAAAACATAAGGAGTTAGTAGCAAGATCAAGTGTTATACATCTGTTTATGGTCCAAAATGATCTTATCAACGTGTAAGGGAGACCACCCGGTCAAGACCTTAAATTAGCTCCCTTTCCATTTGGAATGGTGGTTCCGACTGGTTTGATTGGGTCCAGTTACCCCCTCTCTTTCTCTAATGGCTTATAGTATGCCTATTACTTTCCAATAGAAAAGAGACATCAAATCTACCCTCTTGTAGAGCTCATGCGAGAAAGTGATCCTTAAGTTGAATTAATGGCTCAACCAAGCCACTCTAAAGTTTGCCTATGTATAAGAGGACTTCTAGAATGCACTAATTAAAATTAAATGCAAATCTACTCTAAGTAATAGAAAGTAAATCCTAAATCTATCTCGATTAAAAGAAGGATTAGTCCCCATCTCAACTAAGAGCAAGGTAAAAAGGGGATTTGAACCATCTTTGAATTTGGAATAAAAAATGAAGTCAATAAGCCAAGGAAATCGTTCCAAGACTTATTACTAGTTCAAGCAGGTATATGTATTCAATTTAATTGATAAATCATCATTAGATCTCTGGTGCACATACATCCAAATTCAAATATAATGAATTCAAACTAAAGCATATATGGCTACATTAACGAAATAGTTCTCATAAAACAATCATTATTAAAATCAAGATAGAATTGACATGAATTTGCTAAAGAGTTAACAAGTATGTCGTGTTTAACTATTCAAATTCATATTTAACTTGATAGTAATTAGATCCATCATTAAAATATAGCTTTCAAATGATTAAAACAAACATGTATTAAATGAATTCACAATAGTGCAAAGATTCACAAACACATACTTATCTGGATCAAGAATTGCCTCAAATTTGATTAAATGCAAACCACCAATCAACCTCTATCTCTGACAGAGTGTACAAGAATTAAATATCTGATCAAAGTGTTTGAATACATGAAATTCTCAGAAAATTTCATGATAGCATGAAATTTTCAGAGCTGAAATACATCTCAAATAATCTCCACAAGTTTAGTCCAAACTAGCTAATTCTCTACAAAATATTGCTCCCTACAATAGTGCAAAAGGCCCTCTCTTTGTAGAGAATTTCTTCCCCAATTTTAAGATCTGGAACCCCCAGTTCATTCTCTAAAAGCCATATTTATAATTACAAAAGAAAATCAAAATGAGAGAGGTGTTGGAGAATAAATTTACTCCAATCAATTTTAATTGGCTATAATTCTTCTTTTCCTCCTACTGGTGAAATTTAATTGTTTCAAGTCTTCTCCTCCTCATCTCCCCAACTGCTCTGCTACGAAAATCGAATCAAAGTTCAAAAATTAAAACAAATTTGGTGCATAAAATAGAAATCAAACCACTTCTCAACAAATTGTTAAACTAAAAATAAATTAAAATCTAAAGAAATTCTCATGCTATCATTGCTTCAAATGGATCATATTAGCCTTTGGGTATTGCTGGGAATGACTTATTGACAATAGTTTTTTAAAACCAATAAAATTTGCTCAAATCAAAATAGAAAAACTATTTTTTGTTGCAAATTCGTCACTTTGTCTTCTGTTGGATTGTTGGGTCATTAAATGATGAAATATGCTAAAATTGACTATCCCAAATGATTCTCCTTTGTCTTAGCTTTCCAACAAGCTATTGCAAGCTTCATTTGGTTGAGTAAATCTTGAGATATGCCTATCCGAAGTTGAAGTTCCAAAAATATCAAAATTATGAAAAAATGCATCCCTGAACTAAAATTCAGAAAATTTAATTAAAAATCTAAACCTAAATTAAATTAGAAAATTTTAATTAATTATTAATTAATTGTAATTACTTTATTAATTAAATATATATTTATTTGAATTATTAATTTTAAACCATAATTACAATTAATTAACTTAAACTACACAAGTTAATTAATCTACAAATATAAAACCAAAATTAAATTATATATAATTTTTTTAAATAAATAAAATTAAATTAAAAATAATATTAAACAAATCATATTAAAAATGAATTACACCAAACGTCAATCTCATAACAATATATAAACCTTTATGAATTAAAACAATACAAAATATGTTACACCAAACCTCATATAATAACCCTCATGTAATAACTCTAATTATGGCAAACCTTTTAACAAACCCATCGAATGTTATAACAAGCCCATCAAAGCTTTGTTTTATCAGAGGTTCATTTTAAATGAGCTTTGAAGTCTTAATGCTAACTTAATGCTCCGAGGATTGACCTCTGGCATCAGAGTAATTAGAACATCGGACCATTAGAGGAATTAGAACACTGGGGCTTATTGAAAAGAGCTTTGATAGAATATTTGTACTATGTATGGATTTTGATGGACGAGCATAGTCTACCTCTAAGAAATGCATTTCTTAGAGAGGAATGGCCTCGACATCTTTCACTGTGTAATGCCAAAAATGTCAAAAAAGATAAGGTGAAAGTCGCTCGTTTCCCAAAAATTTAAAGGAAAGTTCAAAATCATTTGTTTTAGCACATGCAGCTGAAATCGGCGGTGAAAATTTTGTTTTAATAATGAACAAAATCACAAGATTTAAAGAAGTATGTTCAAGATTCAAAGTTGGTAATGGACATCGGCGATGGTATTCATTCAACTTCTTCACAAAAGCAGGTACGTCATCTTAGATTCCCTTGTTAGAAATGTTCTTGTTGCTTGAACAATCATAAAACTTATCCCTGGATTAAAGAGCTATAGATGTGGTTTTATATTTTATTTTCCTGATTGCTCTGCACTTCTGATAATTAGAGTTTTTTATTTGGGGAACAGTTTGTTTTCTATTGACAGGAACTATGTAGTTGTTGTGAAAGCATGATTAAAATTTCGGGAATGCCTATACTTTCAATTCCATAACTCCTTCTATTTTGAAAAGCCATTGATTGTTTTGAGTTTAGAGGTGTGATGGTTAAGATACAATTATAGAATTAAAGTACGAAGGTCATGGTGTGAAATAGAAACACTAAAGTTTAAAGGAGCAACCCACAACTCCATGTCTTTGACTTGCACACAAACAACTAAGATTATGGATAGGAGTGTAAGCTTGACTACAATGTCGAACAAGAGTCAACGAGTATGAGTGTCGAATAACTTAACTACTCCTGATTTGTTTTCCCACTGTTGTTGATTTGTTCTCACTAATAATTACCAGAACCAATCTATTTACTACAAACACATTGGATACATTTCGATATCGATTTACAATTGAGGCAAAATCTTCAGTCAACCAACACTTTCTCTGCCCTCGTGCAGGTGGTGGGGCTCACTTTGTTACTACTACTTGCTCAGAGGTGGGTGCCCCTGCTATTGGATATTGAAATGGTGGATATGCAACCAATTATTTTAATGGCACTTAAATTGGCTTTCGAACCTTGGGAGATGTTGGGCAATATAGTGGAAAAGGAGAATTATGGTAACCTGCCTGTGCGTGCTTGGCTTCTTCACCTGTATATCCACGTACCAACATAGGATGATATAAGCGAAGTCACTGAGCAGAGATTCATGATCCTAAATTCGAACCATAGATCCTTATAATATTTCAGGATGATATAAGCGGAATCCTTGTAACATTTCATGATGACAAAAGGGGAATCATTGAGAATAGATTTGAAAAATGACTATTAGATTTGAATTTTGAACCATAAAACAATAGGCTTGACTCTTGAGGACACAAAAAATTATGTCTCACAGGGAAACCAAGGTAGAATGATTTGACATATTGTTAGATTTCATACACCAGCAAAGTAAAGGCACGCCTGAGCATACCTTCATTAAATTTGATTCAATAAGCCACCAATCACGCAAAAATGGAAATAATCCTAGTTTCTCACTGCGTACTCTCTTAATGAAACCTCGTATTCACTTGGATAACACTGGTAAAAATAATTATTAAAAGTCAAATGACGGGCCGTTTAAAAATTAAACTGCCATGAAAAAATTCACTGATGGGTAGGGGGACCCGTCAAATTTAACCCCTGTAAGGGATCTCGGGCATCGGAAGGAAAAGTATTTCGGGATCGAATGAAATAGAGTTTCAAAAGAAACAATCGTCGAGGAGGATGAGGTGACGTAAGGTGAGGTGAGGAGTATGGTGAAGTGGGACCTCTCTCATAAAAACTACAACCAATTTATCACAAGGTCCCGATCACATCAAAAAATACAACCACTTGATAATTAAGGGATTCAAGTCTCGTAATTTTTATAAATTGGGATTTGAAATAAACTTCTGAAATACGAAAACATCATAATTTTAATTGTTTTACAATTTGGCTGTGAGATTTTGTAGGACCGTTAGTGAAAAATGAGTTAAATAGTAAAAATTAACTAGGAATCAATATTTACAAATAATTTACAAAAATCAAAATAATATACATTTTGTACATTTTTTAGCCCAAATAGTAAAAATTATCAAACTTCCAAAGAGTGTCATTTGCAAACCATGCAACCAAATGCGATGAAATGAGAACCGATGGAAAGCTAGAAGAAAGTCGAATGCAATGAAGCAATAGAAATCTGAAGAAATTGAAAATCTCGCAAAATTGTAGGACACTTAAGCAAAAGAAAAATATTAAAAAGTGATTAAGTCAAAATTTATGAAAAGGGTCCCCATTATTTAAAATAAATAACACAAAAATGGGGGTGTTGTGTTTTCACATCAATAATGGCTACATACGGGGAGAACCAGTTATCTCTGGTTAAAACAAATGATGAACTTCAATTTACCCAAAGGTTAAAAATTAGGAATTTCATTACGCCGTCAAACAGTAAAACAATTCGCATGGGTCCCACATTAGATGAATTAAGCAATATAAGCTCAAAAATATAAGTACTAAAATTCACTGAGTCTAAAGTCATGAATCCGAATTTTGGGAAATATTTTATTTTAAGATTACCTCGTATGAAAATTAGAAGAAGGTACGTATAGGAGTTTTTTGATAAAACATATATCCATCGATATAAATGGTCTTTGACATCGCTTTGTTTCTGACGATTCTGAGCAGTACCTCGATGAAGTTGTCTTTTATGTCATACAAGCATGTCCTTGCTGCCAGCGAGTGTCCATAGCCCCAATGGGTTTACTTGTGTTTCCTATGCTTCCCCTTTTGATCACCCTTTTGATAAGCACATATGTGAGATTAGTTTATGACGTACCTGAGTGAAAGGGGTGGGATGGTAATAGAGACTTAAGCAAATGGATATAATACTTCCATATTGTTGAATCCAGATTTGTCCCCGTGACTATCATTCAGAGGCTTTTGTATGAAGTGGAGAGATAAGGATCCATTGAGTTAAACTCAAGTTCAATTATTTTATTTGAAAAGATGAACTATATCACATAGAAATGATGCATGTTCCTCCATGGAACATATTTAAAGTAAGAGGGCTTTTGAATTCCATAAAAATATACTTTTAATGTAAATGAAACTCATTGAATTGATAGAGTAGAAATTTCCCAAGTATGCCAACCAATGTTGGCTGAGAAAAATAAATTCCTTCCACATAAATCTTGACGGTATCACCAAAATAAAACCATAACCAATAGAAAAAATGAAAAATAAATCCAAAGTGAAGTGAAAGAAGAAATTAGCGAACTCCAAAAATGTAAACATGAGGAAAGAAAAAGCTGCAAGAAAAGCCCAAATTTAAAAGCCAAACTCCAACAAGACTAATTATTAAATGTTTCAACAAAAGAGTAAAATAAGAAAATCATCTGTGTGTTCATCTTATGTTGAGATTTTCACGAATTTTATTTTGTAGAGTTATAAGCAATTAGGCTTCCAAACCATAAGGGAAATAACAGTGAAAGGTGAAATTAAGCCAAATGAGAAGTCACTGCCTACTGCAAATTTTCTTGTTTCAAAGAAAAATCTGCATGAGAAGATTTGAATTATTTTCCAAATAAAAGCAATGCTTGTGAAACGAATAGAAGGTTCAGGGACTTCCCAATTTAGCTGATTTGATGAATATCATTATTGCTATTTAAAAAATTAAAAGCCACCAACAAGGAAAATGAATTCCCAATCTAAGCTGGTGGGGGTGTGAAACAATTCTTGAAGTCCTGCAAAATAGAGTTTAAGATCAACGAAACTAAAAATAAAGTTGAAACAAAATTATAAAGAAATGGGAAGGATGTAAGTGGGCATATGAAACTTACCATTGGAGAATTTTGTTAAAATTTTACTTGAGAGATACCTATTTTCTCCAACAAAAGATAACCTCTTCGTTTGATTAGAATTACAAACATGAAGAAGTTAAACTTTTTTGAAATTCTATTGACCCAAAATCATCATTTATTAAATCTAAGTTCAAGCAAATAGTAAGGCTTGAAAAAATAATGATTCAAGCTCAAGGAAATATAAGTAAATAAAATTCATCAGAAATGAGAACGAAGATATGCTTCTATATGTTTTGCATCAGTAATTGTTCTCTTTGTCTTTTCAGATTTCATATCAACTCCAAGATTTTCATAAAAGCTTATAAATCAAGATCAAGTCCTAATCTATGTGATGCTTAGGTGTTTATGGAGAGGACTATAATCTTTATATAATAAATATGAAGTGATATATCAAAAATAGGAAAACAACAAGATCATTCAATCATAAATTTTCCATGATCCATTACCTTTGTATGTTCCGAATTTACTTACCAGTTAGCTGCATTACCCTAGTAACTGCTCAAGAGTGCATTTTTCTTTGCTTTGACACCTTCTTCATTTCTTCGATATGTTGGAGACACGAACCTCTCTTATATCACTTTAAGTGTAAAGATGTCAAACCACAAGACACTTGATATGTTGAATTTTGGAGTGGATATATAGGGAATGGATGTGAAATAAAGCTACAATATTCCAATGCATCAAAATAAAAACGATCGATATAGATACAACGAGTTACAAAGGCTCCGATATAAATGTTTTATTATAAAAAAGATTTTTTCGAAGGTTCATTTCTCGTAAGTTTTTAAGAAATATTTTACGATATACTAGACCCCCGATATCATATGTTCCGATAGAAATATTTAAATATAAAATAAAATGTCTATAGGGAAACTAAATTTCCGCAAGGTAACATCTTGTAACAATTTTAGAAGAGATCCCAATATATAAGGCGTTGATAAATGATATGTCAAAGGTAAGTTCTCTAGGTTTCCAAAAATTCCTTGATGGAAAAAACTCTGATAAACAAAGTCTTTACTTCATAAATATTTTCTGTAAAATTACTTTTTTGGAATTTTAATTGAATTACACTTCCAATATGAGAAGTCCCGATATAAAGAAGTCTTGAATATTAAAGGAAAGCAATATCTCATAACAAAAGTAACTTTTCATAAATAAGACTTATGATATCAAATATGTTCAATAGTGAATGCCTTTCAATGTATGACGTGGGAATATTGTACATTGGGCATTCCAATATCAGAGGTAATCAATGTCATAAGAGTTTTATAAAATGGCTCTGATAATTTTCGTTTCGATAAGAAAATAGCTTAAAGTTTTATGAAATTGATTTCAAGATAACTTACATTTGTCTATAAAAATAAGCTTCTGAGAAGAGGAGCCTGAGATGAAAATAGGTGGAAAAGTAAATCGCAGGAAGAAAAATATATTGATTTGTGATAACAGCCTGATATGCCGAAGTTCTGAAATACGAAGAGGCTTTGGAAATATTTATTGTAAAGTTTTTAAATAAGAGTTCAGATAAAGAGGAATCCCAAGATTACTTATTGAATAGAAAAATAATATCAGAAACTCAGATACAATGATAATATTTATGAGACTTCGAGTTCAAGGAGATCAGGCAGAGAAATAAAATAGGTTAGGTGGATCTCGGGGAGGCAAATTTCAGAATGTATTTAAGAATACTTCTGATATAATATAAACCCAAGAGTCCGATAAGCCAGAAAGTCTGAAATTTCGATAGAAATAATCTTGGAAGAATGAAAAGTAGAGGATCATTCCATGATTTACCGGTTAGAGGCTCTGAGTCACCCCAGCAGAAGGAATGTGACAAGTGAAATGCAATGATTCAACTCAACTTGGCAAATACAATATTCAGAATGGGAAAATATGGATAGGAGCACTTTTACAACTCGGTGCAAGATTTTGTTGTTCAATTTTCCTTTGCTTATGGGCCATATTTAATTTAAAATGTGAGAAATAGTAGACCCACGACAAATTTGAACAAGAGGAAGCCAAAACTTTTATTTCAGTTGCATCAACGAGAGGCAGAATATGATTATTGACTCATCTCGCAATTTTGCAAAGAAAGGAAATATGAAAAGAAGCACCAATACAAAATGCAAAAGGAATCCTGACGAGAAAAAAAAAATTCCTTGAACATGTTTGTGAATTCAAATATGCTAGCTGCTTGCTTATTTCTAAAGCTAATTAATTTTGCTTGTAAAAATAGTGTCTTCAAATCAAGTTGAATGAAGACCTACAAAAGAAGAAAAGTAAGAAATTAACTATGAAAAAAAGAAATTAACAATAGATGAAAATGAACATTTTTATGCATACCTGGAAGAGTCTAATTGTATGAGTACCTTATAGATCTTTGACATTCTTCCATGTATTATCTTCAATTTTGCATATTTCAAAATCTAAATTACCTGCTAAGTAATGAGCTATTGATATGCATTTACTTCATAATAACATTGAAGGACAAGAGTGGGAAATTTGATCATATATAAATGCTTACGAATTGAAAATTGAATTTCTCAAGAGCACTCGATTGTAAATATTATTTCAGAACTTCACCCTTCCTAGTTGATCTGAAAATGGGGCACTAAAGGCTTCTTGTCAGCTTACAAGAACCTCTCC
The DNA here is from genome assembly GCA_000404065.3 of Pinus taeda. Lineage (NCBI taxonomy): Eukaryota > Viridiplantae > Streptophyta > Pinopsida > Pinales > Pinaceae > Pinus > Pinus taeda. The sequence continues at coordinate 93,129 of APFE031254469.1, read as the reverse complement.
CACTTCCAAAGCTTAAATATTTCCAAGACCTTATGATTAACCAATTGCGGAATTAAAAAGTGCTTGAAAATAGGTGTATGCTTATGTTTGCCTTTAACTGTTAAGTGCTTTAAGTTCTGTTGCTTATGCTGATATTTAAATACATGTGATAGTAAATAATGTAGCAAATAAACAAACACACAAAAAAACAATATTAATATGGAGTTCACCCAAAACTCTTGGGCTACGTCTCTTTGAGCTCTAGTCAAGTTGACTATGCTCTCTGGGATTATGGCATAAGTTCTTTTACAAGCTCCACGCTTAAATCCATTGGATTACACAGAAACAATGGGCTTAGAACACCATCTTATCCCTAGCTCCGAAGCTCTCAGGTTTTTTAGCTCTGGCTCTGGATCTGGATCTGGCTCTGGCTCTGGCCCTCGGCTCTGGCTTTGGCTTTGGCTTTGGCTCTTGGTTCTGGCTCTTGCTCTGGCTCTATCTCTGGCTCTTGGCTTTGGCTCTTGATCTTGGTTCTGGCTCTTTCTGAGCTTCTCTCGTGTAGAAATTTTGAATAATATAACACTTATTCACAGATATTATCTTGATTATACACTATTTGCAGAATGCATGCATAATACATAACCTCCTCTACGTTGATCATCAATTTTGCGGAATCAGAAACAATCGCATGCGCACATTGAAACATCAATCACACATATCAACACCGTATATCATGGGGAAAGCATACTGCTGAAAACCCCCAACTATCTGTATATTATATTGATTGAGAACATGTAACAATACATAGTGCAATACTCCTCACAAGTAACTCAGTACTATCTCCACCTGTTACACACAAACTAGGCTTAGATCTTAAATCAATCAAACAGGGTTCAAATCTCCTTCGCTGCTTGCCTTCCTCCACTGCGCAATCTTGCATTGAGAATAGATGAGAATGGGCTGATCCAAAA
>APFE031254469.1:63440-90782 GCA_000404065.3 Pinus taeda | reverse complement strand
CTCAAGGATCATGCCCCTCCTCCTTGGGACGATCACTCTATATCGCCCCACCTCCTACCTGGAGGTATGGCTGCATGTAATCCCTCAGCCCACCTGGCTCGAAGTTTCCCCCTACTGGAGGTCTCTGCATGAGTAGATGTCTCTACTCGATCTCCACTCAGCTTCCCCTGTTGTAGCTGCTCCACAACCCCCTGAAGCTACTGCAGCAATCGTGGCTCCTCCACCATTGTCTGAGACTGCTTCTGGCTCTGCATGTTGAGAGGTAATATAACCCTCCCTCTCAACCACCAAGTCTCCATTAGTTTCCTTGTTGCTCAAGGCTTTGCATGCATCTTGAACCTCAAGAGCATACAGGTTTTTGACCCGTGAACCAATCTGCTTCACCTGTCTAGTGATGATGTGTCTAAGGAAAACCTTTTCCTTACTGAAGACTACATCATAGCCTCTGTCTTCCAGCATCGCGATCGACACCAATTCTCTCAGTCGTGGTACATACTTGACCATCGGTAAGGTAAAGTAGTCCATGCTCCTATGAAAAATAACCGTGCCTACACCTGAGACACTATACTTCTCATCATTACCCATCGCTATGAGTATCTGGAGATCTTTCTCCTCCAAAGTACTGAACAAACTCTTGTCGCTAGTCATGTGGAAAGAAGCTCCACTATCAAGAAACCAACCACTTCCCACCATGGATGAAACCATGCATGCGAAGAGTATGAAATCCAACTCAAACTGTGAAGCAAGTGCCTCACCTTTAGATCCTTCCCCGGATTCCTTCTTGGATTTCCTCCGTGGACAATTTGAGGCATAATGGCTCACCTCATGACAACAAAAGCATTGCACTTTCGATTTGTCAACCTTCTTCTCATCATTAGAAGAACTAGATTCAGAAAGAGAAACCTTCTCCTTCTTTTCTTTGGCAGCCAAAGCGCAATTTTCTTCATCAGATGCCTTTGATGAAGATCTGTCCTTGGTATTCCGCCTGATCTCCTCTTACACAAGATCCGACCAAAGTCTCTCCCATCCTAGCAATTTCTCCCGACCATTGACAGAGTCCTGATAGGAATGCCAACTCTTCGGAAGACCAAGGCGAGCCAAGCTCACCAAGTCCTCATCATCGACAGTCACCCCCACACTTCCCAGCTCATCCCGACATTGGGTGAACTTCGTGAGATACTTGGGCATACTATCTCCATTCTCACACTTTAATGGTTTCTGAGTTTATCCTTGAGCGCCAACTTCCTCTGGTCGCTCTTGCTTTGGAATAAATCTGTCAATGCTTTCCACATCAAGTATGGAGAAGCCTTTCCATGCACGCTAGATACAATGTGATCCTTCACGCCCTCCAACAGAATCCTTCGACACTTTGCTATCTTCTTTTGCCAAGCCTCAACTTGAGCAGCATCAGTAGGCTTTGGGACTTCAGCATCTATGAAATCTTTCAACCCATTGTCATCTAACACCGCCTCCATCCTGTCTTTCCATGCAATATAATTCGAGCTGCCTTCAAGGGCATACTCCAATTATAATCTGTTGAAAGACATTTCAACTTCGACACCAAGAAAGCACTGCTGCAAACTCGAATTCTACCAGCTCAAAACTCAACCGCTTCTGATCTAAAATTCGTGAGAATAAAGTATTTCTCGTACAAAGATTGACTGCATGGGCATTTACCAGATATCTCACCTTCTAGAAAGAAGGATGAATCCAGTGGCTACCTGGCCCGATTACAAACTCTGCCTGAAGAAATAAAATGTAAACACTTTCTGAATAATAGATCCGATGATCAACTTCGCTCCGATATCATGTAGAACCTGTTCTACAAATCAAAGAGCTCTGATACCATGTAGAAATTTTGAATAATATAACACTTATTCACAAAGATTATCCTGATTATACACTAATTGCGTAATCATGCATAATACATAACCTCCTCTACTTTGATAATCAATTTTGCGGAATTAAGAAACAAATGCATGCACACATTGAAGCATCAATGACACATATCAACACAGTATGTACTTGGGGAAAGCATACCGCTGAAAACCCCCAACTATCTATATATTATATTGATTGAGAACATGTAACAATACATAGTACAATACTCCTCACAAGTACTCAGTACTATCTCCACCTGTTACACACAAACTAGCTCAAATCTGAATCAATCACAGGTTAAAATCTCCTCCGCTGCTTGCCTACCTCCACTATGAAATCCTTCATGAGAGTAGATGAGAATGGCTGATCCAAACTCATATTTCCCTTGTGTTGCACTACGCAATCCTCATTGGCAATCTCTATCCACTCATTGTGCAAATCTCATGCATAACTATAGTCACAACTGACAGTTGTCTTGCCCTTTCACTCGCCTCTAACACTTGTCTCCATTGAACTATCCATGCACTGAGTTAACTGATGTATTCTTTAGTTGATTTATGAGTTAATAATTAGTGAATTAATTAATAACTAATTCACACCACTCATCACTGGTGTATTTGGCAGTTAGACTAAATACAACTAGTTCAACTAAGTTAAACTAAACACAACTCCATCAACTCCTCAATGAACTCCACCAAAACTCAATCACTTGAGTTCTCACTGAAGTCCTTCATGCAATAGTTCAACTAACCCATAAGAAAAGCGTATTTCCTTCTGGCAGTTGCATGTGCCACATCCGTAGCTCGAACTGAAGTGCTGCAAGAGGATAAGATAATGTTTATAGTCCAAATATTATTAAGAGCTAATAATATTCCACTGTTCTATTTTTAGATTGGCAGTCTAAAATAGACTCCACCCATATGTCTAAAAATAGAATTCCATCTATTTTTACCAACATGACCAATCATCCATAAATAGCACCCTGCAACTCATAGACCATGATCCATATGTCTAAAAATAGACTTTGCGCCAAAAATAGCCTGCGAGCACACTTAGTGAAGGCGACTTCTTTTCACAAAGCTCCATCATCTTGTTGCATTTTCAACATCTTGTCCTCCGCGTGCCTCTATAGTTCGCTCGACCTCCAAGCGACTCTCGGCAACCTTCCAACGACCTCTAGCAACAACCTTTAGTAGCTGTGCTCTCTGAAACAAGAACTAGTATGCTTTGCTTAGCTCTATGGCCATTGAGGAACCCTTGACTCTGTAGCTTCCATCTGTTCCTCTGTCCCCAATCATGAGAATCATTCCCTTTCGCCTGTGTGTCTCTCTGTGCTTCATAACGCACAGGTGTGATGTTTGTTTCAATGGAAATTGATCGACGAGCATGGAGAACCCGGTCGTTTGGCCTTCCTGTGCAGAAATCCCGAAAATGGCCAAATTTCCAATACACAGAGAATATGAGCGGAAATACACTATCGGGTGCGAAATTCGGACTTCAAATATTATCGAATCGCCCCTATAAACCTTATCGGGTCCACCTTTTATCGACATATCGCAATCGCATAGGCAGGAGGTCAAAAAATTCTACACGGGAAATACACAGAAATCCTGAATTTCTGGATTTCAAAACTTATGAAATCAGGTCTATAAACCCATCGGGTCCAGCCCTTATCGGCATATTGCTATCGCAAATCACATGGTGCATGTATCGCCCCTTTGGATTAGGGATCTGCTGACCACCGATTAAATCTGGACCGTCCATTCCTTTCCCAATCTGGCGACTGATATCGCATGTCTCATATCGCTATCACATTGGCCCTTTGTATCAGGGATCACCGATCGCCGATTGCCGATCACCCCGATTAGATCCTGACCATTGATCTGAATCCTCGATCCGATAGCTGACATTGGACGTCACATATCACTATCGCATATCGCATTTGGAACGGCCCGGGGGTTCTTTCCATTCATTATGGACTATGCCGACTTGATTCGCTGATCCAATCATCGACAATCGCAATGTCGCATAATCGCAATCGCCAAGTCTGGGGTCCCGATATCGGGCGAAGGCCTACCTTTGATGCGATAAGTTAGAAGTCATAATCGGGGTTCCTTCCGCCCTTACCTTAAGTCCTCCCCTTTGCACATTTGCGATGCGATTTCCTTGAGGAGCCTTTTATGCCATTTTTAGAAGAAATGCCTCATTTTCCAAAGGACAAAAGCAATCTTCTTTTTGCGATAACTTCTTCATGCAAAGTCCATTTTGGTCTGTTCAAATTGCATTGGATTCAGAATGAAACAATCTACACAATGGTATTATTTCCAGGAGCAGCCCTTGACTTTCATTTTCCTCTATGAGGAACACTTTTAGACTTAGAAGTCTATTCTAGATCCATTTTGGATCACACCTTCCCACTAAAAGAACTTTTGGTCTCCAAAAGACTAACATACTGATCTGAACAATAAATGAGAGTAAAAAAACCCACTTCTTTCAACCACCATACACTTGCCTTGCATAGTGCCTCTGAACCAAAGCCTTTGACCACTTTCCTTCCTAGATGTGTTGGTCCTCCTGGGAAGAACTATTTTCCTCCTTGACTTCATGCATAACTCTTGCTGAGATGGTCACAGAAGGTAGTTTGAACTTCTCCTCCTTGATCATTGATCCAAGGTGGCTCAAACAAATGTGAAGTTACATTTGCTTCACAAAAATTTACATTTTTACCTATTTGACACGCTGTCAACAACAAATATTAACAACAACAGAAATACAGACAACAACTGGATGGCCTAAACTCCTGCTTCAACAAAAGAAACAGATTTTCACATCTTGTGAATACCTCCATGTCTTACATCTGCATACAAATGATGGACTAGATAACAAGCCCACAAAACATGCCTTTAAAACAATTGACCCTTCAAGTCAAGCATGTAGAAAGATCTCAAGGATTCCTTTCAAAAGATGAAACACTTAATCATTATCTCCATCTTGGAGACCAAATCAACTTTTCTCAAGTCAATATTACATGCATGTTTAAAACAAAGCAATCAACCCTTCAAGTTAATTACACACACATGTTCAAATACAAGGAAATCATCAACACCCCTGTGTTCATGCATATCAATCTCATGCACGCATTTCATCCCTCAACTTTTGCTTAAGCACACTGTACTTTCGAAGTTGAAATGAACATAATGTTGCGGCAACAAAGTGAGTCTCCTACTCAACTTTTCCATTCACCTTCTTGGTAAAACCCTGCAACTTGCATTCCATTAACAAGAAATCCAAATAGATGCATCAAATCCAAAGACATGCAATCTTTAATTGGATAGAACTCTAATCATTTCTTACCAATCCATTTCAAAGGTGTTACCTTTGTTTATGCATCAACATCAACATGTGAATCATCCTGAAACACATCATTCATGGAATCTTTCTTTCCATTCCTGCCATTTTCTCTTTCCACCTTCTTCAAGTTTCGTGGAAGCATTGTTGGATTCAAAGTCCAACACTTTTCAGCAATGTGTCCTTGCTTATGGTAGTAAGTGCAACACATGTGCATCCTCTTGAAAACATGATTTGCCTTGTCCAATGGACCTTTGGCTTCTTGCTTCCTTTCCTTCAAAAGTTTCCTGTATGTGGCCTTTCTCTTATAACATCTAGAAAAATTATGGTTATCCAAACCACAAAAGGAACATGCAATTCTTCTCCCATACTTATATGGAAATTCACCATGCTAAACAGAATCAAAAGGAATATGGGGAATATGGTTAGAACCAGATTTATATCTTTCTCTTTCACCTTTATTGCTTTCATGGGGAGGTGAATTGAATGAAGAAGTAGCTCCCTTTGGAACATCATCAATTTCTTCAAGGATTCAGAGTTTCCACAAATCTTTGGTTCAAGTGCATGCTTATGAACACCTACATCATGCAAATGATGTTTCAAGCTATTGCATTCTCCATGAATACAATCTTCACACTCTTGAGGTAGAAGACATGAAATGAAACTCCTTCTTGGAACTGTTTCAATGGCCTTCATGGCAACTTTGGAACTTTCTCCATAAGACTATCCATAGCCAAGACCCAAATACTTAGGCCTTTCCTCAACCATTATTGGCTCAAAAATACCCTGTGCATGTTTTCCCAAGCCTTTTCCTTCGTAGCCCATCTTGGACATTAACTTGGAACCTATGCCTCTGGTATGTTTTTCAAAAGAACCAATATAAGCATTCTTAGAAGATTTTGAAGATAAACAAGAATTATTTACCTCTTCTTCAAGCTGATACTTGACTAAGGTTTCTTTGGCAACAAAGAGTTGTGTCTCCAACTCATGCATCCTTTTCAGGTTCATATTTGCAATATGAAGTTGCCTCTCCATTTCCTACAATTTGTCAGAAAGAAACTGCTTCTCTTCCTCCACGGAATTCAATTGCTCTCTAAGTATGTTGCTCTTCCTTCCATCCTCATACATTTCTCTCACCTTATCCATCATGGTGAACAAGTCTTGCTTCATGTCTTCATCAAAGAATCTTGTGAAGAAAGAAGAATTTGAGGACTCACTTGTAGAAGTTGTCATTATCAAAATGAACAAAAGAACTTCAAACAAGATTAATAAAGAGCTTTACTCAAGCAACCTTTTGCAACAACCGTCTTGTGCTTTAAGGATTGCTTTGAGGTCCTTTGGGATAAGAAGAATGCCTTCAACCCTTCTTCCTTCTTGTCCTCTCCTAGACTGAGCTATCAGTAGCTTTCCCTTCACCTCTACAAACTCAAACAATAGTGAGTCTGCAAACAAGCATACAATCAACCTCTGACTGTTTAAACACCTTTCATACAAGCAATCTTTGCTCTGTCAATCAAGCATTCTGATCTAATACCACTTGCTATGTTATAACCAGCTTTGATATCACCTTCTTTGAAGGTGGGGTTAATTAATATCAGGCTTTGATACCACCTGATATGAAAATGGGAAATTAAAGGCTTTTTGTCAGCTTACAAGAACCTCTCCCACTTCCAAAGCTTAAATATTTCCAAGACCTTATGATTAACCAATTACGGAATTAAAAAGTGCTTGAAAATAGGTGTATGCTTATGTTTGCCTTTAACTATTAAGTGCTTTAAGTGTTGTTGCTTATGCTGATATTTAAATACATGTGACATTAAATAATGTAGCAAATAAGCAAACACACATAACAACAATATTAATATGGAGTTCACCAAAACTCTTGGGCTACGTCTCCTTGAGCTCTAGTCAACTCGACTAGGCTCTCTGGGATTATGGCATAAGTTCTTTTACAGGCTCCACGCTCAACTCCATTGGATTACAATGAAACAATGGGCCTAGAACATCATCTTATCCCTGGCTCTGGAGCTCTTAGGCTTTCTGGTTCTGGCTCTGGCTCTCGGCTTTGGCTTTGTCTCTTGGCTCTGGCTCTTGCTCTGGCTCCGGCTCTGGCTCTGGCTCTGGCTCTCGGCTCTGGCTCTGGCTCTGGCTCTGGTTCTTGGCTCTCGCTCTTGGCTCTGGCTCTTTTTGAGCTTCTCTCAGCTTCTGCGTGCCTCTGTAGTTCGCTCAACCTCCAAGCGACTCTCGACAACCTTACAGCGACCTCCAGCAACAACCTTCAGTAGCTGTGCTCTCTGAAACAAGAACTAGTCTGCTTTTCTTGGCTCTATGACCTTTGAGGAACCCTAAGCTCTGCGGCTTCCATCCATTCCTCTATCCCCAATCATGAGGAATCATTCCCTTTCACCTCTGTGTCTCTCTGTGCTTCATAACGCACAAGTGTGATGGTTGTTTCCAATGGAAATGGACGGTAGGCACGAAGAACCCAGTCGTTTGGTCTTCCTGTGCAGAAATCCCGAAAATGGCCAAATTTCCAATACACAGAGAATATGCACGGAAATACACTATCGGGCACGAAATTCAGACTTCAAATATTATCGAATCACCCCTATAAACCATATCAGGTCCGCCTTTTATCGACATATCTCAATCGCATAGGCGGGAGGTCAAAAACCTCAATACATGGGAAATACACAGAAATCCTGAATTTCTAGATTTCAAAACTTATGAAATCGAGTCTATAAACCCATCGAGTCCAACCCTTATCGGCATATCGTTATATCGCAAATCGCATGGTGCATGTATCACCCCTTTGGATTGGGGATCTGCCGACTGTCGATCACCGATTAAATCTGGACAATCCATTCCTTTCCCGATCTGACGGCTGATATCGCATGTCGCATATCGCTATCGCATTGGCCCTTTGTATCGGGGATCACCGATCGCTGATCGTCGATTACCCCGATCAGATCCTGATCGTTGATCTGACGACTGACATTGCACATCGCGTATTGCTATCGCATTTGGAATGGCCTGTGGGTTCTTTCCATTGATTATGGATTGTGCCGACCTGATCTGCCGATCCGATCATTGACAATCACAATGTCGCATAATCGCAATCACCAAGTCTGGGGTCTCGATATCGGGTGAAGGCATACCTCCGATGCGATAAGTTGGAAGTCATAATTGGGGTTCCTTCTGACCTTGCCTGAAGTCCACCCCTTTGCACATTTGCGATGAAATTTCCTTAAGGAGCCTTGAATCAAGAGTTTAGGCCATCCACATAATTAACCCATGGCAGGGCGGATACCACTTGCTTATAAGGAACATTGAGGGATGCTAGATGGATGGTAGTTAAATCAAGATCAACGAACAAAAGCTAGTCAATAGTCAAATGTTTCCAATGTGAGGAAAAGACATAACGTGAAAGAGTGTCGATACGACATCTTTCATGGCATAGACATAGTCTTTCCTAAGGAGCAAATTGAAATCCAAGGGGCCTTGGACTACCATAAGGTCAATACAGACAATTTGACCTTCTAGAGTAATAGGTAACCTGAGAAGGATCCCTAAAGGCTCACTAATGGTTCTGTTAAAAGCCAAAATATTTTGTGTAACATGCACAAGCTGAGGGGAACCCAAAACTTTCCAAGCAGATGAGGATAAAATATTGACAGAATCACCTTCATCTACATTGGTGCACCGCACATTCTTACCATACACTTTCATAATGATTTGGAAAGGGGTGAAAGAAGGAAGATGAGGTCCTATCAGTCTACTCCAATAAAAGGAAATAGCCTCATTACTTAGAGGGGGTTCTACTGACATAGGTGAGATGCCCCCATGTGTAGAAGAATCTGAGCCATATAATTTTCACTCTCTAAGGGGAGTGTGGGATTGAATAAAGATGGAATCAAGTCAACTACTTGATCAACCAATGGCTCATCAACCTGAGTGATATGTGTTTCACTCTCCAATGGAAGAGTGGGATTAACTATACTTGGAATTAGATCAATCCCTTCGTCAATTGACGGTAGGTTGAGAGAAAGTTCATGGTAGCTATTTTGAGGCTTCATCCATATGAGGGAAAAGGTAACTATAATGAATCCGTTTGCATAACCTACAAGGAAACCTGACTTTACCCTTTCTCCTAGGAACCTCACAATCATTAGTTAATGGATTAACAATAGGTTGATAAGAATTTTTTGACCATACTTCCAAGACCTTAGGAATACCAGGACAATCAATAAGGAAATGGTCACGCTTACAAAGCTTGCAAAGGTATTTGGGCTTGCGATGCATGTTGGAAGTTTCCTCAACATTACCAATACCTACAACCATGGTTGGTTGGTTGACTTCTTTCTTATCTTGCTTCTTTTTCTTCTTCCCTTTTTTCTTATTCTTAGTCACTTAGTTAGTAGCATCAAGGCATTTACCAAGCGAAGAAGAAGAAAGGGAGGAGGAAATGTTGGGTGAAGAAGGTAAAGGGTCAACATGAGGTTCGTGATGTTAAGATGGTGAACTTGGTTGAGGTGAAGAAATCAGTTGAGTTGGAGTAGTTTGGGTATTTGGGGTCAAAGAAGTTGAAAACAACCACACCGGTAAACCTATCATGAATCTAGGTAATGTCAACGTGGCCATATAAGGAGGACTGGCATTTTCAAAGTCCGGAAAAGGACTAGGATTTCCATTAAAATGGGTTTGTTTATTGGTAACTTCTGGCATTGTTACCATTAGATTCAACTTAAATAAATTTATTACCAATATTAAAAATTCAAAATCACAATCCACACCTAAGGTCTGTAAAAAGTAAAAAACAAGAAAATAACATGCGCTAGTAAATCTAAGGAGTCAAACCATGCAAACAAACTTTTCATAGCAAAATCACTAGTTGGTGATGAAATCCAACATCGTAGAGATCAATGTTAAAAGTGGTTAAAGATAGAGAAGGTTGAACCAGTTACGTTGACAACCTACTTAATGTACATCATCTGGTGCAAGTAACTTCACTTATGCCATCTCGAGTGAAGAATAACCTCCAAAAAGTCGAAGGGAGTTTAGCTGACATCTGTTCTAGGTACAACAAAGACTTCTCCTCTCCCATCACCTTGGGTAAAATCCCTAATATTATGGTCTCTAAGGTTACTAGGTAAAACCATTTAACCTGGGGGGACAGTCGCAGATCAGACGTACATGCAAGGGTAGAGTAACAAAGCTCAATCCCCTTGAAAGTTACTCAACATGGTTAGTTTGAGGTTTACTTCCAAGTGACTCCCAAGTACCTTTCGACACCATTTTTAGTACGTGTAAATCACTTTATTGTAGCCAATGAAGTGGGGTCAATCAATTCACCAAGTTCGATATGATCTTGTGCTTGACTCCTTTGTAAGGGGAGCTTCCCAGAGCCAAATTCTAGTAAATGTATTTTTCTCCCTATTGCAAGATGTTAATGTTTGTTTGAAACTTTGGAAAGTTAACTCACTTCCCTATTCCAAAGCCCCACAACCTAATCTAATGTAGGTGGAAAAGAGCCCTAAAATAATGAAAATTTCTAAATTGATTTTATTAGGATTGTTTTTTAAAGTTGTTACTTACTCACACGGTAAATGAACGTGAAACCGGTAATGTTATGACCTGAATGAAAACATTAATGCAATCAAACATGATATTGTGATATTTTCATTTCGATGAATTCTAGCTAAAGTAAGGAGAGAGGTTCTTTTTTAAAATATTAACTCCAAAATACACCACTTCTAATTTTCCAATGCAATTCAAAGCCCTAAGTGCCAAACCATGCACAATTTGCTTGAAAACTATGCAAATGTAATCTATGCACAACTTCCATTCATGTTATGAAAATGAGAATTCTAACTATGCAAATGTAATCTATGCACAATTTCTATTCATTTGATGAAAATGAGAATTCTAACTATGCAAATGTAATCTATGCACAATTTCTATTCATTTTATGAAAATGAGAATTCTAACTATGCAAATGTAATCTATGCAAGAGAATTCTTCAAAACAAACACAAGATGATTCCAAATCAGCAAAAGAACAACAAAAGTATTTTCCTTCAACAATGTAGCTAAAGAACCAACCGAGTGTAAGTAAAGGAAATTGGGTGAAAATTCCAAAGATCAAAAGTGATGACACTCAAAGGTGATTAACACTTGGACACATTTCAACTCCCTCGATGATTAAGGGAGAATGTTTTGCAAAATTGAAAGAAAAAGCATGCAAAAATTGTTAAAAAATTGGGACAAACCTCTGAGTAATGACCAAAGGAAATCAAATTAATAATTTCTCAAAAATAAAATTCAAAACACCCAATCAACTTGAGAGAAAATTATTGAAGGTGTTAACAAGTGTAATTAAATAGGGAAAACCAAAATTTTTGGACTTGATGAACAGAAAATCGAAATTTTAAAAAATTCCAGGTATGTGCACAGGCAATAGAACAATCCAGTGCACATACGCACTGTTGCAAATTGAAAAGTGCTTATATGTGTGCTCTGTGCCTAAAACTAAAGTGGACACAATGGGAAATTTTTAGAAAAAATAAAAAGAAGTCAAATAAAACACACAATCCAGATTTTCAATAGTTTCAAACAATCAGAGAGGGCTTCAACAGAAGGATCAAAAAGTCAAATAAAGGGAATAATGGAGAGTGAGACATTCCCCAATGAAGCCACCAATTTGTTAGGCAAACTAATCCCTCTTGTGGACAAGAGCGATTTCCCTAGACCTCGGAGAAATCTAGTAACAAACAACAAGGAACTACTACCTTTCCCTAGATTGCAATTGATTGAAACAAACACTATGATAGAGGTCACTTACCCTTTAATTAAAATGCCTGATGAAGACCCTTTCAAATCTTTTGACCATCCACTTCTCCTCGATGCTTTAGAGATCTTCCCATCACTTCCCACAACTTCTCCATGATGTGCTGAAGGAGATCTGCATAGACATAAACATACACAAGATCAAAGCATCTAGTGTATAACATAAGAGATGAATGAACTAATTAACTCAATCGTATATCAAAATTGATTAATATGCAATCTTAATCTAACCTCATTTCTGCAGCATAAGCCTACTTCCAACAGTCTCCTCCAATCCTTAGGCCTGTGTTGATTCCCCATTCAGAATAAAACCCAAGATGCTTATCATTTGCTTATCAAGTGCGTAAGGATTCACCATTTGCTTAATTAACTAATTCCCATGAGAGTTTCTTATGTAAATGTTTTAAACAATTTAACATAAAACATATGATAAACAACAACAAAATAACAACAAAGAACATCAAAATACAACACACAACATAGAGATTTGATGAGGAGTTCACACCTCATCGTCTACATCTTCTTGGTCCAGCTTCCAATGCTCGGGCCTCTCTCAAAATTACAACAAAAGTGTGTTTAAAATGCTCAAATTCCTCTTAAACCTATCTCAATCAATTCATAATACTAAAAATTGGCTATCTAGCCTCTTTTTGCATCCAATTTGGATAAGAACTGAAGAATTTATGACTTCTCCTAGTTCTCCCACTATTTGTTCCACAAATTGCTCCAAATCGGTAGAAAACCCCATTTTCGCTCCAAAATCTGCTAATCAGACGAATATTTGACCGTGCCGCGGGCCATAACCTATCGGCCATATCACAAATCTCATTCAGCAAGTGCTACGGGCTTATGGTTTGTGAATAGAAACGGGCAATTTGTGATTGCGATATTGTGGACCCGACGGGATATTAAATTGCAATTTATAGTGGCATCACATCTGGAGACTTTATCACATTTCACAATTTAGCGGATAACTGGGGTTTTATACATACGCAGGACCTTTCCATTGATTGCAATTTGCGATAGCGATTGATCGCATCGTAACCCAAACCTTGTCAGGGGCCGATTCTATCGTACTTCATTCCCTTCACCGATTGCGATTGCGATTGCCTTATCGCATTGCAACCTCGGCTGTTTTGGGGCTGATTTGAAACAACTTTCTACCTACGACTGTGATTTGTGAAATGCGGGGGCCAATGGCGGCCTGCCACTTGGCTTCTCCTCATTCGATAAAGGGCTTTGCCACGTCATTCGAGCATGCCATGTAGACAAGTCAAACTTGAACTTTGACTTGCTCTAACTTCTGCATACGAGCTCGGATTTGAGTGCCGTTCACACCATTGGAATCATAATGATGAGCTCTTCGATCTGAAGCTAAGTTTAATATAATTCTAACACCTTGATGTTTTTGAGCATAATTTTGAGAACCTGATCACTCCTCCCCATTGGAAGCCTTTTGGACCCCAAAAGATTATATTTAGTTATTGAACGGATGAGGGTATTGTTCCCTCACCTTCCCCTCTTTAATCCATTTGGAATTTTATGAATTTGTACCTTTGAGACCCACTCGAAGATAATCAACATTTCCCCTTTTTGTTGTACTTGTTCTTATGTCAAGTATAGTGTCTTGCTGAAGCACATCAAGAAATTCTGGAGAAAGGTATTCAATTGATGGAATATGTACACTTTCTCCTTGATCTTCAATCAAAGGAGGCTCATACAACCTCAAATTTTAAAAATTAACAACGGTATAAATTTGCATATATGAAGGAAAATCAAGCTTGAAAGCATTATTTCAAATCTTTTCCAGAATTTTAAATGGACCATAAAAGATTGGTTTAAGCTTTTTACCTCATCTTGAATCCTTTCCTTGCTAATGTAAAGCAAAACTTCATCACCTACTTGAAACTGATGTCCACATGATGCTTATCATGCCTTGCCTTATACTTACCTTCCCTCTTTTCTAGTTGTTCTTGAACTATTTGGTGAATCAACTGAATTTTCTCAATGAATTTTTGTGCTCTGTCTATGTCGCTATGTCCATCTACAACTACATATTTCTCAAAGATGAAATCCAAAGGCGATTTAGGCAAATAACCAAGACATGCCTCAAAAGGCGAAGTTAGAGTAGAAGAGTGTTTTTCTCGGTTTTAAGCATGTTGAATATAATGCAACTGTTCATCCCACAACTTAGGATGTTTGTTGCAATATCCTCTTAGCAAATGAATAACTGTCATGTTAACCACTTCAGTTTGATCATCTGTTTGTGGATGGAAGGTTGTACTTTTCTTCAACTTGGTGTCCATCGAGTTCCATAAATTTGACCAAACATTCCCAACAAATAGGGAATCATGATCACTTAAAATAGAAGTAGGTAATCCAAAATGAAACCATACATTTTGAAAGAAAAGTTGAGCTATTTGTTTAGTTGTAATTTTTTTTACAAGGCATTAATATGCACATCGTGCTGAACATATCCACAGTTACGTACAAATAATCATGACCTTTTCTTGATAAAGGAAGACCTCCTACAAAATCTATAGAAACACTCTCCCATGGACGTGAAGACTAGAAGTGGTGTGTACAATCCTAGTTTCCTATTATTAGGCTTACTGACTGCACACAATGAACAACCTATGATAAAACATGACACACTTTCAAGCATATGAGGCCAGTAAAAATACCTCTGAATATTTTCCATTGTTTTACTTACACCGAAATGTTCAACAATAAGAGAATTGTGCCCTTCCCTTGTGACATTTACTCTCTCAGCGTGTGGAACACAAATTTTTCCCAAATGATACAACATATTATCATGTACATGGTAGTCTAATTCCTCAACTTGGTGGCCTTGACTCAAGTTTGAATATACCTCTTGAAAGTCGACATCCTGTGCGTATTGTTCAACATAACTTTCAAGAAAAACATAATGATTCTTGAGTAAAATGGATACATTAACAACCGGTCTAGAAAGCATATCATCAACTCTGTTATAAATACCTTTCTTGTACATGATTACCAAGTGGAATTGCTGTGAGAATCCCATCCAACAAAAGTGCCTTGGTTGCTGCAATTTTATTTGAGATTACAGATATTGCAAAGGTTGATGATCGGTGTGAATAATGGTTTCTTTTCCCATTAAGTAATGCTTCCATTTCTTCACACTTTGCACCAATGCATAAATACCTTATCATATGTAGGATAATTAGTAACATCACCATTAAAAATCTCATAATGAAATGAAATGGGCTTACCATGTTGTAAAAGAACTACACCCATGGCGTAGTCACTTGCATATGTTTGTATTTCAAATGGTTGTTTCAAATCCGACAATGCTAAAAATGGGGCTGAATTTATCTTTTCTTTTAAATCATCAAATGTTTTTTGTTGTTTGCCTCCCCACTGGAAGACAACCTTCACGCTGGTCAAAGCATGTAGTGGAGCTGATATGGAAGAGAAATTGGCAATGAACTTCCTCCAGTACTACGCTGCTCCCATAAAACTCCTTACTTCTGCAACTGATTGGGTATTGGCCAATTCACAATGATCGAAACTTTAGAGGGGTCAATCTTCAGCTCACCTCCTCCAACTATGTGGCATAAATACACTAAGGAAGTTTTCCCAAATTCACATTTAGACATCTTTAGAAATAACTGTTTTTTTTCAAGACATCCAACACTTTACTCACATGCTTGACATGCTCTTCTCGTGATTTGTTGAATATCAAAATATCATCTAAATAGACAATTACAAACTCATCAATAAAGGATCTTAAAAGATCATTCATAACTCTCATGAATGTAGCTGGAGCATTGCAAAGACCGAAAGGCATAACCAACCACTCAGACAATCCTTGTCTGGTTTTAAAAGTAGTCTTCCAAATATCCTCCTCAGATATTCTAACTTGATGATATCCACTTCCCAAGTCTAATTTAGTGAAATATTTTTCATTCTTCAAATGATCTAGCAAATTATGTATTTTGGGCAGTGGGTATCGATTCTTTATGGTAATTTTACTCAAAGCTCGATAATTTACACACATGTGCCAGGTTCCATCTTTCGTGGGTACCAAAAAAATTGGTGAACCACATGGTGAAGTAGAGGGACGAATTACACCTTTATCTAACAATTCCTGGATTTGTTTCTTAATTTCTAAACTTTCCAGAATTGACATTCGATACATACCGATATTTGGGAGTGTACAATCTTGTTGTAGCTGAATTTTGTGCTGAATTCCCCTTTTTGGTGGTAATCTCTTTGGTTCTCGAAACAAATCTCCATATTTATTGAACACATCAACCAATTTTGCTTTCACCTTCATGTCACAGCCTGAAAAAGATTCACGCTCCATGTCATTCTTATGCTTGATCATAAGGAGCACGAGATTCTTGTTGGAATTGACTAGTCGCTCCATTTGCCCTACCCTTGCTAAAGACAAATTAAGATTTCTACAATGGGCTCTCACAATATACTCCACTCCATCTTTGAAAAAATGATATTTGTTCTAAAATCTATGGAAAACGACTTTCCGGCTATACAAATATGGGATTCCCAACACAATTCCAGAAATATCTAGCGGTACTACATCTAATTCGACTTCATCAACGAAATTGGCAGTAATAAAAAACTTGAAACGCATTTCCTTATGACCTGAAGATTTGCATCCTTGGTTATCTAACCCAACGGATATGGTTTATGATGAGGCACGGTTTCCAGATTCAACTTCTTGACCAAGTCTGTAGAAATTAAATTTGCTTGGGATCCACTATCAAATAGCGTATCAATCTTGGTGTGTTTGGAAATAACTTTGATATGGAACAACTCAATTCTATTTTCTTCATTTGAAGCATTGTTGGAGTTATTTGTTGTGCTGGTGCTTGCCACGACTTCCTATTTGCTTGTTTTTTTCCACGACTTTTCCTTTAGTGACTGTGGTTGCAATATTTGTTTCATCACCTGAGTCAGAACCAAAGTCTTGTTGTACAACAAAGTTTGTCTTCTGTTTCCCTTTATTGTTAAATTTCTTTAGTTTTAATTCAGGATGAAACTTCCAGCAATGCACTTCATCATGGCCCTCTTTGGAACAATTCTTGCACACGGGTTTCTCCACTTCTTTCTTAACAAAAGCATTTTTCTTCTGCTTTCCTTTAAATTTATTTCCCTCTTCACCACTTTGAAATGGCTTCTTCTTACCTTCTTCTTGTACATTTTTCCCTCTTGCTTCGAGGTGTGTAGCTTGAACACAAACCTCATCAAGATTCATGGGATTAAACATAAGAATAGTGTGTCGAAGATAGCTATACAAACCTCCTATGTGTTTCAACAAAGTATCTTGTGATTGTAAGTCTACTCCTAGCATAAGAGCTCTTCTCCTAAACTCCTGAGTATACTCTTGCACATTTTGACCTTTTAATTGTCTGAAATTTTGCCAATTCATAATAGCTTTTTTCATATGAGCTAAAGGGTAGAATTGTCTTTTTATAGCAACAATGAAATCAAACCAAGTAATAGAGATCTTACCATGTTTTTTTGATCTCGTCTTGAGTCCTTGTTTCCCACCAAATGAGTGTTGCACCCTCCATTCTCAATGAAGCCAATTGAATTTTGATATCATCCACTTGAAGGTTCTGAATTCTACAATACACCTCCAACCGACGAATCCAATTATCAGGCTTCTTTGCATTCACTTCACCATTATACATGGGCAACTTGAATTTAACATCAAATTTTAAAAACGGTGATTTACTAGTTCCTTTTGAAGAATGATGATGAGTATGAGTAAGGGTTTTATTAGTGGAAGAGTGTGACGATGCTTGCGAAGAAGAAGATGAAGAAGATGATGGAGAGGGTGGAGGTTTGTCTCCATTCCCATTACCTCCTTTTCCATTACTTCCTCCTGAAGAACCTTCTCCTTTGGGAGGTTTGGAACTTTCTCCTTGCAACTTTTTATTCCTCTTTTCATAAAGGACCTTCACCATCTCTGTCATATCAAAGAATGCATTTCTGAAGGTCTTCTCATCTTCTATCGTGTTTGTAGGTTCTCCTTCATGAGACTTGGTCGCTGAAGACTCAACTGCAACTTGAGGTTGAATTGGTGTTGGAGATTGTTGCAACCTTGATCTTCTTCCCATTGACCCAACTTCAGGGCTTCCAACCAAATTTCCTTCACCTCTTTTGAGTTTTAACCTTGTTAGCATGACACAAAACTAGCAAACAATTAAATCCCTCTTTGCACAAGAAAATCTAGTAAGAAAAAACCAATGATCTAATACCAACTTGATCTGAAATGGAGCAAATTAGTAATGCTGTGCTAATTCCCCATTCAGAATAGAACCCAATATGCTTATGATTTTCTTATCATGTGCTTAAGGATTCACAATTTGCTTAATTAACTGATTCCCATGAGAGTTTCTTATGCAAATGTTATGAACAATTTAACATAAAACATGTGTTGAACAACAACAAAATAATAGCAAAGAACATCAAAATACAACACACAACACAAAGATTTGATGAAGAATTCAACCCTCGTAGGTTACGTCTCCTTGGTCCAGCTTCCAATGCTTGGGCCTCTCTATTATGCTCAAAATTACAACAAATTGTGTTTACAATGCTCAAATTCCTTTGAAACTTGTCTCAATCAGTTCAGAATGCTAAAAAATGGCTATCTAGCCTCTTTTTGCATCCAATTTGGATAAGGACTGGAGAAGTTATGACTTCTCCTAGTTATCCCACTATTTGTTCCACAAATTGCTTCAAAACCGGCATAAACCCCATTTTCGCTCCAAAATCTGCTAATCGGGTGAATATTTCTCCGTGCCACGGGCCATAAACTGTCGGTCGTATCGCAAATCAGAATCGGCAAGTGATGCGAGCTTATGGTCTGTGAATAGAAACATGCGATTTGCGATTGCGATATCACGGACCCGACGGGATATTAAATCACAATTTATAGTGGCATCGCATTCGAGGACTTTATCACATTTCACAATTTGGCAGATAACCAAGGTTTTATACATATGTGGGACCTATCTACTGATTGTGATTTGTGACAACGGTTGATCGCATTGCAACCCAAACCTCGCCGAGGACCAATTTTGTCGTACTTCACTCCCTTCGCTGATTGCGATTGCCTTATCGCATTGCAACCCTGGATGTTCTGGGGTCGATTTGAAACACCTTTCTGCCTGTGACTATGATTTGCGAAATGTGGGGGCAATGGTGGCCTGTCACTTGGCGCCTCCTCATTCGCTGAAGGGATTTGCCACGTCATCCAATCTTGCCATGTAGACAAGTCAAACTTGAACTTTGACTTGCTCTAACTTCTGCATACGAGCTTGGATTTGAGTGTCATTCACACCGTTGGAATCAAAATGATGAGCTTTTCAATCTGAAGCTGAGTTTAACATAATTATGACACTTTTATTTTTAAGCATAATTTTGAACACCTGATCATGTGGGATAGGGGTTCCACAAAGATAGGTAGTAGCTCCATGATTGGAGGGATCAGGGATGAATAAGCATCCATTCAAAGCTTGCTAGTTGGGATAGATATTACTAATAATGCTTATAGACTTTAATTTTTATTTTTACATTCATTAATTCATGTGCGTAGGCCACAATGTAAGACAGAGCACACTTATGCGCAATTTCTAATGGACCTTTCTATGTATGCGCAGAGATTGACTAAGGAACTGCACAGAAAACCAAAAAAATTGTTTTGAACCATGGGATCCACGAATTTCATTCTCTTTGGGATAGTTTGAATTCTAACTTTGCGGGGGAATGCTTTGGAACACATTTATGGATATCGAAAGATCCAAACCGATGGTCATTTGCCTAATGTGATAAAATGACGTGTAACACCACAAGGGGATAATAATGTATGGAGATCCAAAAGATACATACAAATAATCATGAATATTCAAGGAGGGTTCCATAATCCTAAACTAACCATAATGCTAGCAATCAAAAATTTAATAGAAAGAGGGAAAAACATTTGTTTTCTTTAGTTGCCATAACTATTCCACTATATGAGTAGTAAGTGTGGAGGATACTAACATAGCAGATGGGTAGAAGCAATCTATAGAGATAAGTAGTAGACTATATTATCTCATATCCTGATAGCAATATTGGACCTCTTTGTAATCTCCATTTTATAGGAGATGAAAGACGCAATCCTTCATTTCTTGCAATATTTTTGCACATTAGGTTTCCTAAGTTAAATTTTAGGTTGCATTATTTTCTTTTGCTATTGTAGTGCTATATTTTATCACATTAGTTAAATGATATGAATGGCATGCTTTTATTTGTTTAATTTATTGAAACCATGAAATGATAATTGCCTAGTTGGGTATACACTTAATGTAGTAGTTGTAAGTTTTAGATTTGTTTTGGTAAGTTGTCCTTTTGAATATGCATGATGATTTATTGCTCATAAGAGGTTAAGTGTGAGCATGTTTACTTGCATATGTCCCTTGAAAGCTAGTCATATTTATTCAATAATCTTAGGGGAATGATTACTATTCTATGGGAAAGGAAGACTTCATGGAGTTGAAGTGGACCTAGGGGACCTGATGTAATAGTGCCAATAGTGATGTTCAATGGTGAATTGACTTAATGGGTGAAGTTGTTCACACGTAAGGGAGTTGTAAACACTTGCTCATTGAGTGGGACATATTTTTCTTGTGGATTTTGGGTGATATATTAGGCTTCAAAGCATGTATTAGAGTTTTTCTCTATATCAGAATGATGTGAGAGTCGAGGGAAAGCTATCAATAAAGAGTATGTGCATGTGTTGTATTAAATTATCTCTTGGAATTATCAATAAAGTTGTCAACACATATAAGGGGAGTTCAATGAATTCATTAAGGTGTTGATGAACCATGCACACAAAGAAGGGGTAGTTCAATGAACTTGGTAAGGTGTTGCTACAATGGTTCGGTGCCCATGTATTTTGGTGAATGGTTATATCTTTATATGGAATTTAATAGGTTAATGATAAAGATAATAAAGATGCCTAGGCTAGAAATATAATTTGTTGAGGAGAAGTGATGAGACAACAAGCACTTGAGGGGTAGTGTCAAAATATGGAGTAGTTATGCCAATAGGTGTGTCTATTTTGGAATAGGGCTTCTAGGAATTTACTTTAATTATCAATAATTATTAGCTGGACAATAGGGATTTAACCTCCACAAAATATCCTAGAATATTCTTAGTAGTATTCACAAATCAAAGGTTGAAACCTATCTCCAAAGTAATTATGCCTTGTTTTCCTTTCAATTAAATTGATTAATTAAAAAATGTCATATGAACAACTGTAACATGAAATGGAGTATGGTTTTTTTGGCATGTGATATTGATACACTATTGATAAGTTGTGATACTGTAACAAAGCTATTTATAGATGGTGAATCTCCATGGTAAAGTGAGAATGAATCTCCATAGTTAAGAATGTTGTTACATGTTTTCTTAAATGTCTATATGCTTAACTTAATATATTAATCTTTTTTCATATAATTAATAATAATAATATTAATTTAGAATAAAGTTATAACATAGTTAGTTTTTATGATTTTTTTATTTTTTATTTTATTTTAGCAAATGTGATATATATCATGAAATAAGTATTTTGATGCTTATCATGGATCAATGCATGTCAAAATTTACTAGCCATTTAATTTATGCGTAGTCTAACTAATACACAAAATGACCATTTTCCAAATACTTTTCCTAGCCAATTTTGTTCAAAATGCAATAGAGATTTTTAAAAATCATAAGTTTAGTTGTTTAATTTGCAAAGATCGTCTTAGGGGTTTTTTAGGGTGTTGAATCTATTTATGCATTCAAAAGTTCATTTAAACAAAAAAAAATCACAATCTTACTAAAAATTGTATTGCAAGATTCCAACTAAAAAATTCAGCAAAATATATAAACTCAAAATATATATAGACATGCAAAATATATAAACTCATGAACGTAGGAAGTTGTCCATTCTCATTTACATGTATATATTCACTACTATAACATTAAAAAAATGACATATATGAATTTGATTAAAAAACCTCTTTCACTCCCATTTTTAGAACGTTTTCTAGAAAATCACTTTGAAACTTTACAAAATGTCACTTGATACTTAATTTTATGAAACATTGTAAATATATTCATTATCTTCGGTAAATAATAACTAAAAGACAAATCACCTTAACCTTATTCTTAGAAGACACTTATTCTTAGAAAAAACTAAATATGAGATAAAAATATATCCTAAACCTTAACTTTATCTATGAATACGCTAAAACTCACGTACAAAATCCCACCTCTCCCATCCAAAAATCTTTATTACATCATTGTTTGTGACATCTTTGAATTTTTAACATTATAATAAAACTCACCTTAACTTATGTTAGATCTTTATATATATGGACAAAATCCCACCTCTCCAATCCAAAAATCTTTGTTACATCATTATTTATGGCATCTTTGAATTTTAACATTATAAAATTCCTCATAACCCATGAACCTTACAAATCTTTGTTACATCATTATTTGTGACATCTTTGAATTTTAACATTATAAAATTCCTCATAACCCATGAACCTTACAACAACCTTACATTGCCTTATTTGTTACATCTTTGAAGTTTCTTTAGACTTATTCATGTTTACACCATAAAAAAATCTCATAAACCATGATCTTATGAACAACATAAATACTCTCAATGGGGCTCATGAATATGTATTCTCACAAGCCATGATCATGTGCCAACAGGGCCAATGGTTATGTAATTTCCCCTCCTTTCTGGTATATATGAAAAATATCTTCTATCAACCTCATCCTACATCTAACCCTAAACCCTAAACCCTAAGTGATAATCCTTTACCAATATCCACTCAATTACTTATCAAAATAATGATTAATTAATCACATTTCTCATTATTCAATTTGATTTACTCATAAAAGTCTTCAAAAATCATAATTAATATTGAAAATTATCAAAAAAAAAATTAACGAATCATATCAAAATCCCAATAAACCATAATTAGGTCTCATTATATTTCAAATTAGAATATTATGATTCACTTAATAATAGTGGAACTTCTCGAACTTCTCCCCTCTGGAATATGATGATCCAACCACTTAATAATAGTTGAATTTCTCCCCCTTTATCACATCAATAGTATGTTTTAATTTTCCTCTCCTCTTCTACACACATCAATAGTATGTTTTAATTTTCCTCTCCTCTTCTACACACATCCACATCCATCATAATTCTAGTGTTGTGCAAGCATATCCTTTTAATAATCCCATTGAGTGGAGACACCCTTATAGTGAGGCCATTTTGTAATTCCTAGGCAATCTATGGTATACACATGTGTCCCAATTCTTGTAATTGTGGCAGGGGTTCCTCTGGTGTGGGCTGGAGGTTTGTGTTTTATATTAGATTAGCTTGCCTTTTCATCTAGATGCAGGAAGGGGAGGCCCTGCAGCCATGGTAGACACTATGAATCTTTGGCGTTAGCTAGGCAAAGAGGCTAAAATATATCTACAGAAATGGCAGGACTGGTAGGGGCAGTGGCGGTGGGGGTGATAGCGGGTATAGCCTCCAAGAAGAAGGAGAGGCCGAATCAATTGCCTCTGATCGGAGCTGTTTCTGCCATCGCTGTTTATTTTGGCCTGAAACTTCTCAGCAATCGCTCACCGCCGGCAGACGGAAATTCAAACGCTTCTGATACCGAAAGTAACAGGAGCGCTAATGTCGATGAAGCAGGAAACCAGCCAGAAAATAACACAGATCTTGAATCGCTACAGGAGAAAGAAGACAGAGGCGAATCAGGCTCTGCGCCTCTCAAAGAAGAGCAGGATGGGCCTTTTCTGAGTAAAAGCGAGGGTTTAAATTCGCACTGCAAATATCTCACCACCGATGATTGGAAACATTATTATACCGCTATATCTGGCGATTCCCCTGTTTCTCTGCCATTGAGTTCTCACTCTTCTTTCCTGCTGAATTCAGAGCTGGTTGAGGGCAACGAGACTGCGCTGCTCGGCTCGACCTCGTGTTCAGAAAATTCTGTGTGTGCTGATAACGGAGCCACGCGAGGGCATTCAAAGATTCGATCAGGGGTCGACGCCGATTTAGCGCGGGCTTTATCATCTTCTTCCTTGTCATCCATTTCCCTGGAGTCCAGCATTGAAATCCCCCATGATAGCGAAGGAGTTAGTAATGCTTCTCCAGATATCCGCCTGCATGCGTATGACGAATATTTATCCGACCCCTGCCTTTCTCCTTCACTGAGATCGCAGGTATTGAGGGCTAAGTCCATCGTTCAGAGATTGCACAAACCCTAGGGCCGGTGAATTTCATTATATTGTAGATATCAGAGAGTTCGCAATGAGTGGAAGGACTGTACTGTTATAGTTTTTCATAATCTCCTGTAAGTTGCAGTGATATAAGATTATATTGTCTTGTAGCAGCAAGAAAGCAGAGAAATTAACATTGAATCTTTGCTTTTATACGTTAAAATCAATACTTCATGGTTTGGTACAGAGGCGGTTTTGATGCATCATGATCTAATTTGACTGTGTACTCTAGGTGATGTTCAGAATTTGATCTAATTCTGAGTTGAAAATTTGAAAAGACTTTAATTTACTTTCTTTAAAAATTGAAAAGACTTTCATTTACTTTCTTCATACACAGTCGAATTCCAACATCTGCTTTCTGAAATCCCAACTCCAGCTTGGTGATCCTAGAGCTCTATGATGAAACTGATGTGAGACCGCCGCCGTGACTAACTGATCTATCCTGCAGAAGATGCTCGTCTCACCAACTCGTCTCACCAACTGGCGACCATGCGAAATCAGTTTCGCCATCTGTCATTATTTGAAGTAATGATATCTTCGTAGCATCCATGAACTGATTTGTCTTTGCAACTCCCACAAAAACATCGCATTTTACTCAATTATGGGCTACAAGTGCACAAATTTGTGATCTTCTTTCATGCGGGACATCTTTCACTCATCCTCAATAGGCGGGAGGAGTAGGGTTCCTTATTTGTTAATTTTTGTTGGCTCATTTCGGATTCACAAATTCTTGATATATCTAATTTATAGATTATTGGATATATATTTTTATATATCTCGTTTATAGACCGTTGGATATACTGATCGGATATATTTCTAGTGTTATATACTTCTAGTGTTATACGGGTCACAAATTCTTGATATATTCAAATTCTTGATATAAATATATCTCAAATTCTTGATATAAATTAGAATTTGATATAAATATATCTAATTTATAGTTCACAAATTCGTGATATATCTAAATTCTTGATATATCCGGTTTATAAATAATTGGATATATCTTTAATATTAGAATGAAAACCACTAAATTTAATTTTAGAAAACCACTAAATTTGATTTTAGAGATACTTTAGATTACAAAAAGTTATTTTAACGGATTCATTTTGTAGAATTGAGGCTTCTGTGATTGATCATAGTTATAAGAAGAGTTTCGGCATAAATTATTTTGTTAAAAAAATAAAATAACATACCGATTTATTTTCTTAAAAAAATAAGATTTTGTAGAATTGAAGCTTTTGTGATTGATCATAGTTATAAGAAGAGTTTCGGCATAAATTATTTTGTTAAAAAAATAAAATAACATACCTATTTATTTTGTTAAAAAAATAAAATAAACTAATTGCACAATCTCTATGGTTAACTCTTAATCTAGTTTAATTGCACATAAACTAATTGCACAATCTCTATGGTTAACTCTTAATCTAGTTTAATTGCACAATCTCTATGGTTAACTCTTAATCTAGTTTAAATTTGATGCAATGTTAAATATGCAGTAATAAAGATAAATTTAAGTTATTTTTTATATACTTATAAGCATATGCAATGTTAAATATGCTAATAATAAAGATAAATTTAAGTTATTTTTTATATACTTATAAGCATAATGTGTCAACTCCTTTATGTTAAACATATCATTTATGTCAATTTTATACTTTATATAATTTTAAAATATTAATTTAAAATTTATTTTAAATTTGAATATATCATATTTCATATGATATTTCATATTTTGAGAAGGATTAAATGCATACATATATATGAATTTACATTGATACTTAATATGTCAAGCATAAAGGATTTAAAATATTAATTTAAATTTATTTTAACTTTGAATATATCATATATCATATCCTAGTAAGTATGTCAAGCATAAAGGATTTAAAATATTAATTTAATATTTTGAGAAGGATTAAATTCATACATATAAATGAATTTACATTGATACTTAATATGTCATGCATAAAGGAATTATCCTAGTAAGTAGTACATTATCGAAATGTTTTAATCTCTATGTATTAAGAGTGATCAATCTTTTAGAGATGCAAATCTTTATTCAATTTTTGAGATTAGGTTAGAATTGAGTTTAAGATGGATTTACTAATTGTTAAATTTTCTTGGGTTTAAGATGAATTTACTAATCGTTAACTTGTCACTACTTAAATGAACAATTTTAGTTCTTTCACCAAGACAAAATTTTCTTAACAATAGATAAACAACAAAATAAAACTCAGAGATAAAAACACAATGACACAATTCAATAAAATAATTTATCTTGGGAAACCTAATGGGGAAAACCCTCTCATTGTAGAATTTTATTGAGTGTTTTGAGCAATCAGATAACAATAGAGAAACAACAGAATAAAACTCAGAGATAAAAACATAGTGACACAATTCAATAAAATAATTTATCTTGGGAAACCCAATGGGGAAAACCCTCTCATTGTAGAATTTTATTGAGTGTTTTGAGCAATCATATCTCTTACAAGGCAAATGTTATGAAACCAGCTCAAAAAAAGATAGAAAAGATACATCAACGCCTTAGAATTCAGCCTCTTTGAGGGGGCAACCTCCTTGACATTACATAAATGAACAATTCTTAGATGATACAAATGAAAAGACCTTTCTATATATAGGAGTCTAAGGGGTCATAACATAATTAGAGCCGACAAAACAATAATAATGTATGGGCACAATAATAACAATAGTTGGCTTCTATGGGGCACAATAGTAACAATATGGCCACTACATGGGTACATCAATATAATAAGTGGGTTGTACTAATAACAATAAGGGGTTACACTAATAGTATAGGGGCCTAACATGTCCCTCTCCTTCAAAAAGCGTTGTCCTCAACGCTTGAGTAGTTCTTGATGCTTCTGTATAAAATTCTTGTCCTCCCATGTGG
>APFE031254469.1:37200-61591 GCA_000404065.3 Pinus taeda | reverse complement strand
AGTATCCAAATTTACCGGATCCTTGCCATCAAACTTCCTCATCTTGCTTTTTCTTGATTTTAGGAGCTTGATCTTGAAACGACTGTAACTTTTTACTTTCATATATTTAAGTTCTGAAATTCTGACCTGTAGTAACCCTCTGTGTCCTCTTTCCAATGCCACCAGTCTGATCCAAATTTGATTCTCTAAGGAAGAGTTATGCGGAATCTCCCACAGTGACCTGATTATAGACTAATTCAGTAGAGCGAACTTGTACAATGTGCCACGAGTCACTATTTCGACCTTTGGCTCTAAAAAATATATACAAGAAACTAAAGTCCGTCCTCTTTCTTCTACTTCTTACGAAATTTCAATCCGATGCTCAGAGAGAAAGTTATGACGATTTTCCCCAGGTCACCTATTTGGAATGTAATTCAAGAGTCTACAAAAAAGCCAACTTCCTCAGATCATATCTCCGAAAATATAACGCGAAAATCTCTGAAATTTGGACTCGAGGTTCCGCGCAATTTCTTCTCAAATGGGTTTCTTTTTTAGCTTCTGAAATGTCACAGAAAAAAAATTTATAGTGAAAATTCCAGGATGACCTATTTGGAGCAGCGAAACCCTAGAATCCAAAGCTCTGATACCAAATGTTATGAAACCAACTCAAAAAAAGATGGAAAAGATAGATCAACGCCTTTGAATTCAGCCTCTTTGAGGGGGCAACCTCCTTTACATTACATAAATGAACAATTCTTAGATGATACAAATGAAAAGACCTCCTTTCTATATATAGGAGTCTAAGGGGTCATAACTTATCAGACCGACATAACAATAATAAGTAAGGGCCAATAATAACAATAGTGGGCTTCTATGGGGCATAATAGTAACAATATGGGCACTACATGGGTACATCAATATAATAAGTGGGTTGTACTAATAACAATAAGGGGTTACACTAGTAGTATAGGGGCCTAACAGCAAACAATTACCCTGAGAATGCACTCGTCCTCATGTTGTACTAACTAGACACACCCTACAACCTATCAGCCCCTGCTCCTACTTCCTTATGGATTTCCTGACTCTATTCCCTCACGTAGGAGCTCTCCTATTTCCTAGCATAGTCTGGCCCCTATTATTTAGGATGGACTTCCTAAATCCTAGTGTAATATGGTAGTAAGAAAGCCTCTCTATGCTTTCCATATTCGCTCCTCCATGGTACACACTCTCAACAAGAAGCTCTCTTACACAAATTCGTGCAACAACAATGATGATTAAACTTGTGCCTTCGTCAAGCTCCTTTTATTGATTCGATCCATGCTAAATCTGGTGAGTAAAAATTTAGAACACAAGTTGAGAATGACTAATTAACTAAGTCAATTGCCAGTTTAACTCGTCCTTGCCTCAATCAAGACTGTACCTCTCCAAATGATCATCTTCCAAACTCAAATTGCCTATTGAAAGTATGTTTAATTATTCCTCCAACTCCACACACGAGTTTATGTTAAAATTAGCAACTAGGGCCAAACTCCATGTGGGTCATCTTATTTATGGCAGCTAATATTTTTCTTGGATCCCTTTGTTACTGCCTCTGTTTTCTCCAATTGTTTCAACAACACAACAACCAACCCATTCAAACAAGTCTCTGTTTTCTTATACTTGACACCCCTAGCCTTTGGCTTCCTTTCTCTGCAGGCTCTTCAGCTTCCTCAACGGTTGCTTATCCTATCAGCTTCCTCCTCGGTTGCTGTCATTTCCTCTGTGCTCGCTTGCTTCTTTGACTTCCCAGCTTTCTGTCTCCTCTGTCTTCGTTGGCCCTTGGGCTTCCTCCTAAGTCTCTGTGGTTTCTTCTGTCTCTTCGTGCTCACCAGCACTCCTAAGACATGTTGATTCAACAACAAGGACCAAATCATTCATAGAGAACACATATACCAAAAGCTATAACAACGCTCCCTTTTTTTCAACAATAGCAGGCATACACAGAGCTTTACAGTGTAACGGACATGCCATGTCCCAATCGCAATCGCCATTAGCTTTAGTTCAGCCTCCTGAACTATCGAGTGCATTTTATAGTGCATTTTCACCTTCAAGCTGCGTGCAAGCTAAATATACAAATACACAGGAAATATGCGCAAAAACAGGAAAAAAGGCTAAAGGGCGGACTTCAAGAAATAATACACCCACATCTATATTGTATCGGGTCCACAGTATAATCGTAATCGGCGCTCAAGACTTCTGGGGGTCCTTTATACATCGAGACCATGGCATTGCCAATGGCCGAAGGCTGATCCTCCACTAGATGCAATATTATATTAAGCCATGTTACAATGTTTAAGCGGGTCCACATGATTTATCACAATCGATGCTTTGCAAGGTCCGATAGGCAAACGTGATATATAATACAATGTATCATAATGCGCAGCGGGTATATTATATAATATATACATGTTGCAATTGCTTAAGGCCCACATAAATAACCATATATATGAAATACTACCCGGACTACATCAGTTTGTATACCCGGACATATATGTCTTCGGGTCCGCATATATGTATCGCAATCAGGGGTTTGGGGTGATGGCACAAGTGTTACCATATTAAACTCTGTCAAATCGTCTTGATTTGCCTCGTGGCATTCACATGGACCCATGAGGTGCCTACATGGCCAATCTAGTCAACACCCATGTGTAAACTTCACCCAAACTACTGACTCGTCCATGTATTTCTATGTATTATGGGTCTTAATGCAAGCATGAGCATAAATAAAACCCCATGACACTTGCTCCATAACAGTTGGTTCTGCAGTGCCACCTCACCCTAGAAGTTAAATCCCAACCGATTTCGATATTGTTCTCTGTTGAACCTCCGAGGTCACTCTTCCAGGCTGCATTGGAAATGGAAACTCTATAATAAGCCCAATCCCTCTCTTATTCAAGAAATGAATTCAACCACACTGAAAGGTACTTGTCCCCACAGATAAAACCACATGCCAAGTCACCTTGAAAACACTCACCCTAGGAGTAACTCTTACCCCTCTCATCATTTCGTTTAGGGTTGACTCTTCCAGTCATATGTGGAAGTATGCGGGTCCCCACCACCTACATGGTCCAATTCTCATCACCTTGCCACGTGATCAAGTCCACATCACCCTGGGAGTTGTACCTTGGGCATTCTACAATGTGTGCTACTCACAAGCTGTGGGGCCTAGGGATACAGGGTAATCCAACAACTGTGAGAGCTTCCGCATCGATGGCGAAGGTATCTATTTCCCTTGCACTTGGATTTCACTCCTGGCCACACAATGTTTAATATCAAGTCCCTTTTTAATCTCTAGGCCCTAGACTTTCAACCCCGTTGCACTTGATTAAGGTTTGTCTCTTCTTCCCTGAGTGCTTGGTTACGGTGCCCACACACATGGACAAGGGCCAAGACCCTTAATGCCTTGAGCTCAACCCTACTCATGTCCATGGGATTTTATTCATATAGTTAGAGATCTCTTCGATCCATCCCTCTTGAACTTCGAATACATATGTATATTTGGCATTACACCATTCCTGTTGAGCTTTTCACAAGGCTCAACCCAACATTTTCATGCATATATTAATATATACTACCCATATAAGTGACATTGTCCTTCATCCACTTCTAAATAAACATCGGCTAGATATACAAGTCAGTTATGCAAATCATTAAACAGATAGATCATTTAAATAAGAGATTTCACCCATACATGTAACACAAACTAGAAATAATCATAGAAACAATTATTTCCTTACAAATCATTTCAGAGGGTATTGACATTCCTATTTTATGAATGGAGTCCCAATTTCATACCATGAATGCAACATACAACTACCCTTGCTGAAAGAAAACATGTGGATATTTAATTAAAGATATATGGAAAACAATACATACAAGAACATACACTTAGTAAGTATGCATTTGAGTGCTTCAGTCAAATTACAGGTTACTCGAACAACTCCCTCACACTTCTTAAGGTGCGCTTCTTTTAGTCAATCAATTTTCATATGTTGAATGAATACTGAGGAACATACACAAGGTGCATGATGGTTGCCATAATCATCAAACTTCACACTTAGATGTGAAGATATTACCATGTTTTCGGGATTCAAAGATTGTTGAGATTCAAACACTTAAACATATAGGAAATACACCATTTCCTAGGCACACACATAGGAAACTAAGCATTTCATTAACACACAAGAAATCACATTGCTTAAAATAACATAAGCCTTTAACTAGCATGATTGACATGTACATGTCATTTAAACATTAGGAGCATAGTTAGATACTTATCTTATTTGGCAAAAAGGTTGGAAATTGAGAGTGGGACTTCAACTCTCCACCCAACCATAGATAAGATACATCCACTATTAATTGTATCTTTCACCCTTGAGCCAGATTCGAGTGGTTTAGGATGAGTGCTTTCATAGAAATAGTTGAATCTCTAGCTGAAATAGGGCATCCCAAAACCACATTGCCTTAACCCAATATCTATTCGAACAATCAATGAACCTATGAACCTTCACTTCCACAAAACTAATGCCAATTGTACTTTTGAACCAGTATCATAGCTGAAACATGGCATCCCAAGGCTACACCGCCTCCATCAACCAACTATCTAAGCAAATTATAACATCGTGGCATCATAGCAGAGATCCTAGCACAACAAGTGCCACCCAACTTCAGGAGAAGATTTTCCACTTAAAAAGGAAGTCTCATCAATTGACTAAGCTACCAAGGAGTACAAGGGTCATCCTTCCGTTGGTGGTTCACAAGTGGAAGTGAGCATCAATGTTATTTAGCCCTAAGGCAATACATGGTGGTTCACCAACCCCATAAGCACCAAGATGCCCTATGATCCCAATGGTAGATTTATCAATTCAACAAGCTTCCTAGTGGGTTCTTCATCATCAAGGAAAGCAATTATTCTATAAATTGACCCAAAAACATCTATGATGGTTCTTATGCTAGTTTTCTTCTCCCACCTTTGCATGTGAGAGTATTCATGAGAGCTTGTTCTCCCTGCTCATTAATCTTGAAGGGTCCTCTCTTCATCTATAACTCTCGAGCTCCACCACCTTCTTCTTATGACCAACCAACCACCCTTGTCCTTTTTTGGGTCTTTGTGAACCATTCTTATGGATGGCACAACCCATTCCAACCGTCTCCTCATCATAACTCCACGATAATCAACTCTCTCGAACAACGAAACCCATGTTGTATTTAATATTTTTTCCTTTTATTTACTTATGGTGGGATATAAAGGACACATGGACATGTCCCTTCTACTTTCATCTAATTTGTGGCACATTCATCCCATTTAAAACCACTCAGCCAGTCAGGACTAATATTTAAAACAACAATCCCTTCAAGCAATCTCTTTCCTCAAGCAATGAAATATGTGTCCCTCTCTTAGCCGTTTAAATAATTAGAATTATTTACAATAAGAGAAATATTAACCATGGGATGTCAAAAATCTAAAGAGAATATAAATGTAATGCCAAAAATCATAATGAGGAAGAGGTAGATGGTATTGGTTCTCCATCACTTACAATCTAGGGTGCAAGTTCAAACAAGAAGATCAATATTATTCAAGGTTCGAGAAAGGAGGATATGATGAAGGAAATCAACAATGTCAAGTTCAATGGGATATGATGAAGGAAATCGACAATGTAAAGTTCAATGGATATTTGGTAAGAGAAGCTACAAGAAAATGTGCAAATGCACCAATTTCATTGCATTATTGCCTAATAAATTTCACTCACACAAAGAGGAAATGATCTATTAAAATGTAGTTGAACATAAGAAGGAAAAGATATCATTGAAATGGGCCATGGGATGGAGCTGATAAATCAAACAACAATGCTTCTCAAATTTTTAAAGAAAGGTCAAATCCTTTCAAAGATGGATTTCTTGGGAAATCATAGTGGGCAGGATTCAATAAATGACATTCAGAGTTTGTATTACGGACAACTAAGGACCTAGATAGAAATATAGCTTTGAATTTACACTCTATACTAGTGACCAAGTTCTATGAATTTTTTTCTAAGGTATACAAGAAAAAACCATATAGTCCACAAAATATATGGATTTGTGACGTGACTGGTTTACAGGATGGAAGGAATTATTTCCTGTTGGTAATTCCCATGTGAGGGAGTATGAATGTGCCAAAATTTATCCCAAATATTAGAATATGGATAACCATTTTTTTTTTATATAAAAATGTAATTAATGTATCAATTACTAGATTCTATTTATTCAATGGAAGAAAAATATAAGAAATTATGAGGTAAGAGCATGCATGGATACACTTGCCAATGAATGATTGAATAAATAATTGTTTATGAATCATATTCATCATTTTACCACATCTATAACTAATGATGTCTAAATTGTGACCATACATATTGATTTCTAATGGTGATAGCCTATAGGTTTACAAATCATGGGGGAGGAAAACAAGATAGGAATAGACTTATTGAATTTTCCTACTCACACAACTCATAGATTGCAACCCTTAGTTGTGAGTGAGTATAGGCCTTTTAAGAATTAATTTAGGCCTGAAAGAGCATCTTGCATGGAAAAATACCTACCAATAGAGGTAAAAGGGTTTGAATCAACATAACTCTCATGTATAGATTTTCAAAGGGCTCTTTCACCCTCCAAAACCAATTCTAGATTTAGGTGAATTGGAGTTTAACCATACATGAATTCCAACAATATGAATTTCATCCAAATTTAAGCTTTGGAAACAAAGTTATGCCCATTTGAAAATTTCACCTTTAAGTGCCACACCAACATCTGTATCATTCCCACATGGCATACAAATAACATGATTCTTTTTCCACATGTCACCATCATACTATGGCATGTCCACATCTAAACACGTCAACTTTCCTAGTCCACTAGTTATCTTGTCTGTCAACTAGACGTTGGTCCAATATACCACTAGGTTAACTTCTCTCCTTCTTTCTTGTTTGATACGGGTCTTATAATATTGATGGATCGAACTCCAACTTTACATCAACTGAAATTTCTATCCATCGGGCCACCAGACCACTGAAATACATAACACAAATCCCTTACAACTTTGCCCAATATCGAATATTCCAACATTTGATAACCCGATATCTAATAGATTGATATCCCAATTTCCTAATAGCCTGATAATTGCATCCCAACATCCCATCCTTCTAGAATTAATCTCCTTTCAACTAAGATCTTGGTCACACACCTTACCTTTCCAGACCATATGGCCAGGGACTAGGGCCAAAGCCTCGAATCCCTAAATTTCTAAAATTGTTGCTATCAACCTCAAAACTTTAAAAGGCCATTCTCAGAATTCTAAATCTTTTTCTAATATCCCAAGCTAAGTTTTGAAGGTTTAGATCACTTTCATATGGAAAAATCCTACCTAGATACTTTTGAAGACTGAAAAATATTCTCCAACCTATGAAGGCATCCCAAACACTTCATTTAACATGACATCTCCACAGTAGAAAGACATAAAATATCCAATAACCAAATCTTCTCAACTTCACCCAACTAAGATGAGATTTCTCTAATTCCTTTGAGTTTCAAACCGCCAACATCACGTTGTCAACTCCAAACTCTTACAAATAGAATGTGATAGCCTTCTGGCTTTCCACTAGAGGAAACAAGGTCTCCCATAATTGAAGAAATCTCAAGCCTTCTCATTCATAACATGGATACAATCACAAACGTTTCATCCCACAATTGGCATGATAAAATCCATTCACATTACATAATACATGAAGAGCCTCAAAGCTCAAGTCACATTCACCTTACTAAATTACCCATCCCATATTCATGAAAGGTAACTTTGTTTTAAAGAAAGCTTCTATATATATACCATTCATTCATGAAATAAGTAATATTTAGCACACAAGAAAAACTATTTGTGGTTTTTATTATGTGTTATGTTGGCACCAAGCTTGGTGGTCTTCATCCTCTCTATTCTCTTGGCCATGGATTATTTTGGGATCCTCTATTACCATCTTCCTCCTCTACATTAGCTACCTGCAAGGAGAAAACTACTTGGCCAATTCTATATCCAAGAGCTTCAAGGGTTTAAAAAATCTACTTGTTTGATCCTCTGGTTGACAAATTTGGCTTTTCATCCTTCTACTTCCTTGGTTCCTTAGGTGTGGTTTCATTTTCTCAAGTTTCCTATCTTATGCTCCCTTTAGATACTTTTATTTGGTTCTCTATTTTATTTATGATTAGATTCTTAATGGAAAATTTTGTTCACTCATTTTTGTATGTGTGGTTCCTTTTTTATTTGGCTAAGTGGTGGGCTTATATTCTCTTTGGGTTTGTCCACTCTTGGTAATCCCTTTGTCCCGCCACTCGTATTTTGGATCCTTCTCCATAGTGAAATGGATATACTAAGCTTAAGAAAACATATATGATGCTTAAGTAACATGACACTGTATTAGAAGGACTAAAAGGAAAATTAGAGGTTTGAGCGCAACATTATGTTATCATGAGAAAATAATGATGAGCATATGGTTAAATTAGGAAAAATGTATTTCTTCCCTATAAGCCGAATTAGTTACTCTTAAGAAAACCCTTGTTATCATGGTTAAGCAACGATGAGATAGACTTGATGTTTTGAGTTCCATTATTGCTCCAAAACAAGCTCAACATGCTATGGTCAAGAGTCTAGTCAAGCATCCTTCCATGAATAAAGGATCATAAGTAGAAGAAAACCACCCAAGATGAATTGTCTCTTCCAAAAAGTTCCAATTTTGGTTATTTACTTCAAAGTAGTCAAGATATTAGGCTTATTCTACATATATTGTACTTATGATTTTGAACAAAACTAGCATATTTCAAGAGCTTCCAAGTTTTAGATGCATTTCTAGATAACCTGTTGATCTAGGTGGCTGTAGACACACTCATAATTTAGAAGTGGCTCATAATAGCTCAAAAATAAAAGTCCTCATATTAAAATGAAACTAGAACCAAATTGTAGTGCTCATCGTCCTGATTCCAACATTATGAACGACACTCAAATCCGAGTTCGTATGCTCAAGTTATAGCTGATCAAAGTTCTGGTCAAACTTGGCCAAGTGGCAGTCTTAACAAGGAAACAAATTGGGAAAATATTGGTGCATGGAATCTGACCACTGGAAAGGTGAATTTTTCGAATCATTAATTTGTCTAATGACCCTTATTTTTTGGTAGAATATTTATAACCATTGTGTTGTAAAAATAAAAAAAATATAAATATAGGGTGGTGAGCTTCCACCCCTGCCACCCACCAATGACCATAGTTATTGATTAATTAAAATGGGTAAGACCTTGGTCAACCCGGGCCCGATATATATATTATATATATATATATATATATATATATATATATATATATATATATATATATATATATATATATATATATATATATATATATATTATAGGGCTGACGATGCGGGTGACCCAGACCCCGTCCAACGACCTTGTACCAACCACCATTTATAATGGGGTCGTGTGGAGGGGAGCCAAGGAGGGTTGAACCCACCCAAGCCATGAGGGTCAGCCCCCAATGGGCAACCCCAAATTACAACAAAACCAAAATCCACACATAAAACTTAACTGTTGGACATATTAAATGTAGCTGCCCAAAATTTATTCAAACAAAATATGTTACAAAATTCCATATATAATGTAACTGCCAAGCTATTCTATGATAAAAATGGGATGGGCAAGTTTTGAACCCAGCCCACCCCCACAATAATCATGAGACTTAACCATTGGGCCAACAACCCTATGTTGTAAAGTCTGCCAAGAAATTATTAATAAGCCACTCAAATGCATTCGGCAAGGATTGGTGGTGGAGGAGAGGTGGAACCTTGAGCGACCCAAGCAACGGAAGCATGAGCGAGGGATCTGCAAAGATGCTAAAAAGATTCCCATAGAGGGCTAGAGCTTCCAGTGTTATAAATTGACAAGTATATAGTTATTTTTGTACATTTTCTCACTAGAAGTCCAACCGTGTAGTCTATTTCCCCATCTGAGTAGCAGAAATTCAGGCATCCAACAACAAGGAATCTTGACATAATCTTATGGAATCTAAAAGATTCCCTTGGAGGCTAATTTTTGATAGAGGTAGAATGATGCCAACTTTATAGTCATTTTTCACAGAATTTCACAGGGAGCACAATGGTGTGCTCGTAATATTCTACCAAGCAGTATATTTTTTGGCCATCTTCAGGGAGGAATCTTGGAGGGAATCTTCAAGATTACCAAGGGTCCATAATTTGATGGTGTCATAAAGGGTCAAAGTTTATAGTCGTTCGACACGATTTCACACCACGAGTTCAACGGTGATGTCTGTTTCAACAAATTAGCTTTACATTTTTCAGCCATCCCCGAAGGTGGAGGTATATGATGTAGTTATGTCATCCTTTTCTTCTTGATTTTTTTACAGGATTTATGTTGTTGTTGAGATCCATCATTATCATTACATTGAGGGATACTTGTATGCCACATCATGTGAGATTTTATTAGCTTCTCATGCTAAAGGAGGACCCATTTGAGTGAGAGTTCCTATAGGGAGAACATCTTGTGAAGAGACATGCCACTCTAGTTGAGGGAATTTATCCTTGTAATGACAAAGAATGTTCTATGTACTCATCATCATCTTGTAGCATTTAATGAATTGGCCTCCCCACTCTTGACACTAGGGCTCGAAGACATAATGCACACTAGCTGAACTCTGTTACCAATGTATTTGTGTTCTTTGATTTGATGTTTGTTGTTATGTTTTATATTCTTTATAGTATGAACATGTGGTTGTTATATACTCTTTCATATGCAATTATGCTAACATCACAAAAGTAAAATTTCTTGGTTAATTCTGGTAGCTGAAGAGATCCGGATCAAGTTTGGTATCATAGCGTTCTTCCCACTGATGTGAATTACGAGTGTGAATGATTGACCGTGAAACAAGAAGGAAAATGGAGAACAACAAATATCTCTATGAGGACCTCCTTAGGATGATACACATGGTGGACATAATGTATTCATATTATGAGGAGAAGATGGAAAGAGAGGAACAGGAAAAAGAAAGAGTGGATGGCGATGCTCCATATACCCCCTTGAGTGAACATTTATCTTCTTCTTCGTCTTCTCATCATTCAAATGAGGAGATCAATCAGAGCCTTCAAGAAAAGAATGTTGAATTGAGGAGACTTCCACAAGAAGAAAAAGAGGAGAAGCAAAGATTACAGCTTCAGCTACGATCCACGGAAGAGGATTTAGAATAATTGAAGTGCGAAGAAGGCTTAGTGAAGCCATCATCACCGATATCAAAATTGATAGTTGAGGTAAACAGTCTTGATCGTTCTTCAATTTCATTTTCACGTGACACTATTTCTATTGGAAATGTGCAGGTACCCATTTCAAGATCTGGCATGAGACTCCTTACCAAGATGGGATATAAAGGTGAAGGACTTGATGTTAATGGCTAAGGGATGACTCAACCATTGGAGGTTGTACAATGACCTCGATTTGCAGGTTTAGGATACACTGAAGGAGAGTTCTCAAAGTTATCAGAAGCATCCAAGACAGTGTCTAAGCCATTGAAGAAAGAGGATGATTGGAACACATCAAAATCCCCCCATGATAGGAACATTGAGAGGAAGAGCTAAAGAAATCTCTCATTGCTATGATCGCACTAGAGACAGTCAAGAGAGGTATAAACAATCTCAGTATTCTAGAGTTTATTTTGATTATAAGCATGTTAATGATGAACATAAATCATGGCGTAGAAAACCATGTAGTTTTTTTTTGTTTACATAACCATGTGGTTGCTGAGTGCTGGAAGAGAATGACATAAAAAAAAGGATGAGGCATGAACAACCTTCTCCACAACAGGGAAAGAAGAAGGTGAATAAGGTCAAGAGGAAGAAGAATTTTTGCAGACATTGCAACAGAGGAGGACATCAAAGAGCCAGGTGTTGGGGGCTCCATCCAGAGCAGTGCCTTAAGAACAAAGCGCACGTGCAGGAACCAATTGGAAAAGTTGTTCAACAAGTGAATCAACTCCAGGATGATGACCCATTCACTTTGATGAGTAAGAGATGGCTTTTCTAGATATAGTAGCTTATCATGGATGCATTTGTAAATTATTTGTTGCAACATAATTGTAAAAGTGAAGATGTGTTTTCCATCACTTATTAAAGCAACGATGATGTTTATGGCTTTTTTATTGATAGTTGGGGTATTGGTTTCCATTATGATGTAACTTGACCAAAGTGTGTATTTTATAAACTCTTGGCAAGAATGGGGATGCTTGGGTCATGGTTGGTCATTTAATTGAGAATGTAATTTGCATGAATGTACTACAAGTTTGTAGAGGATGTAGGTGCCAGCTCATCACTTATGGCTCCAAAGAACAAGGGTGAAGGAGAAGGAATCAGGACAATTATGGTGCAAACAATGTAACACAGTAGTTGTAGATTATGTCCATGCTTTTGGAGGACCAAAATCTCCTCAATGGGGAGGAATGATCCAGGTGGCTCTAGACACACTCATAATTTAGAAGTGGCTCAGAATAGCTCAAAAATCAAAGTCCTCAGATTGAAGTGAAACCCAGACCAGATAATATTTCTCGTCATGTTAATGCCAACGATGTGAACGACACTAAAATCCAAGTTCGTATGCTCAAGTTATAGCTGGTCAAAGCTTTGGTCAAACTTGGCCAAGTGTTAGTCTTAACGAGGCAACAAATTGGCAGGATCTCAGCACACAGAATTTGACCAATGGAAAGGGAAAAATTTTCGAATCGTTAATTTTTCTAATGAGCCTTATTTTTCCCCGGAATATTTTTAACCATTGTGTTGTGAAAATATATATATATATATATATATATATATATATATATATATATATATATATATATATATATATATATAGATATATATATATAGATATATATTGTGTGTGTGTGTGTGTGTGGGGTGGCAAGCTTCTACCCCCACCCCACCCCCCCAATGACTATATATTATTGATTAATTAAAATGGGTCAAACCCCAGTCTCAACCCAGGCCTGCCTGAATCCAATGGAAAAAAGATATATATATATATATATATATATAATATATATATATATATATATATATAAGTGGGCTAGGGTTGTGGGTGACCCGAACCCTGCCCAATGGCCTTGTATCAACCACCATTTATAATGGCGCCACATGGAGGGGAGTCAGTGGGGGTTGAATCCACCCAACCCATGTGGGTCGAGCCCTAACGAGCATCCCCAAATTATAACAAACCACCAAACAACAAAACCAAAAGCCACACATCAAACTTAATCGATGGACATATTAAATGTAATCGCTCGAACTTTATTTAAACAAAATATGTTACAACATTCTACATATAATGTAATTGTCGAGCTACGCTATGTTAAAAATGGGGTGGGCGTGTTTTTAACCCAACCTTCCCCCACAATAATCGTGAGACTTAACCATTGGGCCAACAACCCTATGTTGTAAAGTCCACCAAAGAAATTATTAATAAGCCACTCAAATGCATTCAGTAGGGACAGGCGATGGAGGAGCGGCAGAACCTTAAGTGACCTGGATAATGGAACCATGAGCAAGGGATCTACAGGGATGTTGAAAAGATTCCCATACAGGGCCAGAGGTGCTAGTGTTAGAATTTGACAAGTTTATAGTCATTTCCGCACGTTTTCTCGCCAAGGGTCCAACCGTGCAGTCTATTTCCGCATTTGAGTAGCAGAAATTCAGGAGTCCAACAACAAGGAATCTTCGCAGAATCTTGTGGAATCTAAAAGATTCCCTTAGAGGTTGATTTTTTACAGAGGTAGAATCATGCCAACTTTATAGTCATTTTTCACATAATTTCACATGGATTTCAATAGTGTGCTTAGAATCTTCATCCGAGCAGTGGCTTTTTTGACCATCTTCAGGGAGGAATCTTTGAGGGAATCTTC
Organism: Pinus taeda; assembly: GCA_000404065.3. Lineage (NCBI taxonomy): Eukaryota > Viridiplantae > Streptophyta > Pinopsida > Pinales > Pinaceae > Pinus > Pinus taeda. Next base: position 47,601 of record APFE031254469.1, on the reverse strand, counting down.
GAGATTCCCGAGGGTCTAGAATTTGACGATTTCATAAAGGGGAAATGTTTATAGTTGTTCAACATGATTTCTCACCAAAAATTCAACAGTGATGTCTCTTTCAGCAACGAAGCTTTTCATTTTTTAGCCATCCCCGAAAATGGAGGTATATGATGCAGTTATGTCATGATTTTATTCTGATCTGCTGAGATGATGTTTTTATTGTTAAGATCCTTGATTACCGTTATGTTTAGTGATAATTGTATGCTACATCATGTGAGATTTTATTAGCTTTTCATGTTGAAGGAGGGCCCATTTGAGTGAGAGTTCCTATAGGGAGAATGTATCGTGGGGAGACATACCACTCTGGTTGAGGGAATTTATCCTTGTAATGACAAAGAATGGACTATGTAGTCATCATCTTCTTGCATCATTTAATGAAGCGAGATCCCTGCTCTTAACACCAGGGCCCAGAGACGTAACCCACTCTGGGTGAACTCCAGTATCAATGTGTTTTTTTTTTCTTTTATTTGATGATTTTCATTATGTTTCATCTTCTTTTAAATTATGCACATGTGATTGTTTTATGCTCTTTCATATGAAATTATGCTAACATCACAGAAGTAAAAGGTCTTGGTCAATTCCGGGAGCTGAAGAGATCCGGATCACCTGTTGTTTTTAATGTGCAATTAATTTCTTTCTTCTTTTTTACGCAAAACCACTAATAATATTATCTTGAGTACCTTAAAGAAAATTTTGGTTTTAAAATGAGATTGAGAATAAGAAAAAGTTGGTTTACTACAAAGTGATCATCAATTGCCAGTGAAGAGTGTTAGATACCTAATCCATAAGGGTTATGGTGTGGAATATGAATCATCATTAGAAGTCCAAGGGACCTTGGAATTCGAATCCAATGGTCATAAGAAATTTGTATTTATATGTACATATATTTAATGAAATGCATTCATGCTTATTCGTTTATCTCTAATCTGCAACCCAATAGTTTTATTAGAGTTGGGCCTATGAAATTTGTGCCCTACTCAGTTCTGGTATTCTCTCAACCCTATCCTTAACCATTTCTCTTCCTAGCACCCATTTTTTTACATCTAACATTATCTTTGCCATTCTTTTAAGTATGTTTTCACTATTCAAGACCCATCATGACTTGGTGTTGTGGATAAATCCCCCTCTATTGTGCATGTCCAAAATTCATTATTCCTCTATGTGCATGTCCAAAATCCTCTTGTGCTCGATGTGCCTATTTAAAACACAACCATGAGCCTCTTAGAATAAAACATAATAAGTTTGGGGAGTTTTAGTATAGTATACAAGTGAAAACTTATAGTCTAAAGTGAGATAATTTATAATTGTTTCATGGAGGTTACCATTCTATTTCCTTGATATGATTAGAAGCGGCACCACTGCATATATAGTTCAACTAACATCACACCACATCAACTCCCCACGTGCAAGTCACAATTTCCAGTGGATATATGGTTCATTTCCTACAAAGGAAGATGTTGAATCCATAATTATGCCTCTCCATCACACAAAAAAAAAAAAAAACAAAAACAAAAACAAAAACAAAAACAAAAACAAAAAACGGTGCCCTCTATTTTTCTTTAATCACCCATTTCCATGGCCATAAATATTGAGAAGGATTTCAACTCATTTTGGAGATGAGAAAAATATGAGCTCTATGACTATTTGGACCACCAAAGAATTAATTCTATTTGAACTAATGCTTTGATGATAATAGAAGCAAAAAATGGAAGTGAAATATGTGGGTTTGCACTTCTCTACATATTCGCGCCCTCAATCTTAGTAATTCACCTTTGTTTTGTATGAAATATATATGAAGTAATTGGAGAAAGGTGAATTTGATATCACATTCTTTTCTACAAATAATAACGAGAAGTCATTCAAGGAATAACACCAAACCATTCCATGGATTTCCCTGCCATTCTTGAGTGAAAATATAAGGAAGAGCTTAATCAGGTCTTGTAGGTCGATGGAATTTCGTGCCTTGTTGTTTTGGAGAAAGAGGGAAGAGATATAATAGGTGAAGATGTGAAGATCAATAAAGAATAATGTGTTGATGGATATCCATTCACTATAGAGAGACTTGATGAGCTAAGGGCTAAGTGGATGCCTTAGGGTTATGTAGTCTACAAGACTTTGACTTTAAAGTAGAGAGGACCTTTTATGGACATCATGATGGGCCTATCAAAGGAATTTTCTTTAGATATTTAGATATTATATTTGATTTTGGCGCCTAAAATAGGATTTGTATCCTAGATCTTCACCAATCAAACTCCTATACACTTACCATTGAATATGACCACTTTACTAGTGTGAATGTAGTGGAGTGGTACCCATTTCAGGAATTTCTTCTTTTTCTATAGGAAAAGACACTGAAATACTTCTTAATTGTTGATGGTAAATACTATTTGATTATCAATTATTAATAGTAAATGCTTGTTGCTACTATACATATTTTTTGTTGTTTGGTTTTCGAACATGCCATGTTGGTTTTGAGGAATGTATTTAACACATTCATAGAGTTTGCCACATGGAGGATCATAGTTTTTTATCTTAATCTATGTGAGCATTGTGGAGATATTTTTCCCCCTCCCACCTTGTATGTGATAGGGGGAATAATATGAGTGATTGATAGTTATGTTTCTAATCTTGAATCCCTATCAATCAAGCCTGTACAATCAAGCTTGAGCCATAGACAGAACCAAAACATCAATCCCGAGCTGAATTAATATTATAGCCAAAGTCAAATCCATAAGACTGATTCAATTTGAGGTCTTCTTCAAACCGACATCAATTTGTGATCATCTTCAAATCACCATTTGCAAGCACTTCCAATCAACATAAAATATCAGCTTCTAGCTAAATTAGGAAATGTTCTAAGAACTATTGAGCTTTAGAGCCAAGTTCCAATAATTTGTGGTCATATTCAAATAGTCATTTCTGATCTCTTCTAATTAGTAGAAGACATCAACTTTTAGTGAAATTTGGAAATGTTCTAAGAACTATTAAGCATTAGATCCAAGTTCCAGAGTTGGTGGTCAACCTTAAAGCACCATTTAATAAAAGACTTCGGCTTTTGCTATGTATTTTGTTTGTGGTCTTCCTTAAACCACCATATTTAGATAGCACATTTAGCCATTAGGAGTTGTCCTCATCTCTCTGCTTGGAATGACATACACCCCTTCAGATTAGGGAGGTGGATGTTAGACACCTAATATGTAAGGGCTCTAGTGTGGAATATGAACTGTCAAAAGGAGTCCAAGAACCATGTAATATGAATCTAATGGTCACAAGAAATTGTATTTGTATGTACATATGTTTAATGAAATGCATTCACACTTTTTATCTCTAGTCTACAACCCAACAAGAAGAAAAAACTGTTGCTAGTGTTAAGAGAAAATAAATATTTCAAATTAAAACCAAACTCACATAAACTATATAGTGAAATTGGGAGATGCACAACACCTAAAACACCATTGGAAAAAATGGTTTGTAAAGTTTGGAATTCTTATAAATTAAAAAACAAAGTTATATTTTAAAGTTTACCACTTATTGAAAATTTAAATCTATTTTCAAAACATTTGCATAATCATTAATATTTATAATAATGAGAATGATGATGATTAACATCCACCAAGACCAATATGGTCTATCGAACCTTAAAAATGTAAAGGATTATCATAATTCTTTAACATTTTATTTATATGCTTGAAAAGCATTCTAGGATCACCATAGTTTTTTTGACTTAAAAGGTCAAGAAGACTGGTAGTGTGGCAAATATTTTGAAAATTAGATTGAATTTCAGTATGAGATGGAATTGAAAAGTGGGTTAAGTTAGTAGATGGCCCTTGTGTCCTGGAAATAAGGGTTTCTTTGTTGGCAGTTACACATACACATACATTATTCTGCGAGTAGTGCGTGATGCCTTTTTGCATCCCATAGGCACCCCTTTACAACACTGGACAATTTTCCTATTTGCAAGGGAGCGAGGAAAAAATGCCTACATGTAATCAGGCTTTAATCAATCTACGTAAGCTTGTACTGGAAATTTTGGTGATTTATTGACACAATTGAGTTTGCAAGTTATTCCACCAAAGTGTATCAAAGGCTTTTTATACATTCAAAACTCCTTTGAAGCCAAGTCGAGATGTATACTTTCTTTGCAAAAAAAATTGACTCTTGCTTGTTGTTATATTTTTAGATAAACCAATGCAATATGCTTCCTTTCTACAAATTAATTTTCTATTTCTGTTTTTATAGAATGTTTTCCTTGACTTTGTATCTGCTTTTAATGAATGCAACAATGATGCAAGATCTGTCTCAGATAAAACCACGGATGATGCTAACTTTTTTGCTTCACCAATCATTAGGTTGAGGGATTTTATAAACAACTTGAAGCATCGAGTCACGTTGAACTACTGGAATTGTTTCCAATAACCACAAATTTATGTGTTTTTTGCACTATTTCAATAGAGGGATCAATACAATGGTTTTCTTTTGATCCAAACAACAAATTTGATGCATGAAGAGAATTAATGTAATTTTTTAGAAAAAAAACTCATAAATTTTTCCTTTATTGTATTTCAGCCATAACACTTTTGTTATTTTCTTGGTAGGATCAAGTCATTATGAAGCTTGCCAACACCAATAGCTAGAGCAACCAAAGGACATATACTACTAACAGTGTCAAAGTCAAACATATATTACAACATCTTTTCAAGCACGCATTGAATGATCTCAAGGAAAATCAATCACAATCTCAAATGTTGGTAGCAAGTAATACACGCATTGCATATATTTTATATTAAGAAATAATGGCAAGATAGAATATAAACAAACATTAAAACATTTAAAGATAGAAATTAGCTTTTCACATTATGAAAGCATTTTTTTATGAAACCATGCTTGGAAGTAATGTTTCCATGTGTGTTACATGTCTATTACAGGTTGCTAATTGTTGTGAGTTTCTAGGTTAGCCATTTTTAGTAAATTAAATCCACTTTTATTCGATCTAGTCAATGATCTATTCCTATATATGTACCATTGTTTGATCAAAAGAATAGAGTGTTATTTTTATTTGGTGCGTAACTATGCTTTCTCTCTCATTTTTTAAGTTGATATTAGAACATGTACGACCCTAACTCTCTCAAGAGAGGGGTTGTAATCATTCTGCAAGTTTAAATCCTTGTATATATGATAGGGTAGGAGAGTGGATTGTGTATGGTCTGTGTGACGATTTTCATGTGATGTTGTGTGGTGTTGTACTCATCGCGACCATTTGAATTTATACTATTGTGAATTGTTATTGTTGTGTAAAGTTCCATTGTGAACAAATCTGCATAAAAGAAGAGGAGATTTATGTGTGAAGAAGCTAGATCAACATATATATATATATATATATATGATTAGATATGATGTGGATTGGTAGTTGAAAGAAATGTCTACATGTTCTAAATGGTGGTTCTCGATAATATCAAATGGTGCATGAAGTACAAGAAGTGATCTGAGATTTCTTAATGACTTGGTGATTGATTCGAGACTTGCAGTGTGATAAATTTTTGTTGGTATCTTAAAGCTGTGCGTTTTAGTGTTTTAGAACACAACATGGATCTCAATATTTCAGAATGTGTTTCAACGTGGAGCTCGATGTTTGTGTCTAGGAAGAAGGGTTGTTGGTTCTTGATATAAGTCAGAAGCCTCCGTTTCAATAACACCAGTTCTTATGTTTGTGTTTGTCATATTTATATGATGAAGATATAGTTTGCTTTAAGCTAGTGGTTCTTGTTGTACTTTGGTGCTTCAAGATCAACAATTACAAGTTATTTTTTGTGTGGTTGTAAGTTTGTGTATGTCTAAAAGGTCAAATTATATGATTTAGTGTTGGATACATTCAATATCTTGACTGCTTTCCTACATAATTAATGAATAGATAGTTCACTTTCTATTCAATAGATGGAAGTATGTTGGTAGAATGATTTAGTATCTGGGCTATTTTTTGGGGTAGTCAGGAAGCGTCGGTCCTACAAGTAAATCAATGATGACCAAAAGAAATTGTATCATAAATAGAGATCACGTGGGAAGCTCGAAGTTGTGATGGTCAAAGAGCATTATCTATAAGATTCTAAAGTGGGTGTAAGTGCTAATGAAGACCAACTAGACAAATATCAATAGTGTTATTGTAATTTGTGATTTTATTATTTGACATGTAAGCATTAAGGGAGAGACTTGGAAGTAATGTTTCCATGTGTATTACATGTGTATCACCGATTGTTAATTGTTGTGAGTTTCCAATTTAACTATTTTTAATAAATTAAGTCCACTTTTATTCAATCAATTGATGATTTATTCCTCTATATATAACCATTGTTTAATTAATAAAATAAAATAAAATTTATTTTCGATGTGTAACTTTGTTTTCTCTCTTGTTTTTTAATTACCATTATGTTATAAAAAATATATTAAGTACCATTATGTTATAAAAAATATAACAAACTTTTTAGGAGACACCCTATCTTCAAGTTACAATTATAAACTATAAGAGACTACATATGACACAGTAATAAAATTTTACACATGCGTGATTGATTCAATACACATACGTATTTCCACTTTGGTTTGTCGAGTTGGTTTATTTTGAATTTATAGACCCAACGAGAATTGGTAGAGTATTAAAAATAATCTCATTTGCACTCGTAGGCTTTTTGTTTGCATTTTTTTATGGTGTTCATAAGCTTTTTGTTTACATTTTACATGGTATACATTTTATACGGTGGCTTAGTTTTTATTTTACTAAAAGATTTTATTTAAAGTTTATATTTAATTGGTATATTATTTCAATTTACATTAATTATAAATATGTTATTATGTGGAGAGGCTCTCTTCAATTCAGTACGGTACAGATGTTGTAATGTAATGTTCTGTGAACATTTTTAGTTAGTCAAAATAAAATTAAAAAATAATCTTATGTTAAGTATTTTTACACGTTTAAAATAAAATAAAAAATAACTTGAGTTAAATATTTTTACCACATTAAAATAAAAATAACTTCATGGTAGTCACCCATGGATTTAATTCATGGTATGGGAACTCATGGTATTGACCCATGTTATTCATGTGAAATATAACATATTTAAAGGGGAAAATTATGCTAACCTTTTTATAAGGTATTTAAATTTATGTTAATTATAAATATGTTATTTTAATTTATTTTAATTATAAATATGGCTATGTTAAAATTAACAATTCCATTTTTAAAAAATATATATAATTTTTTATTAATTTTTTGTTTTGTTTGTCAAGCTGTCTATGATCCTCCAAGCTTGACCTATGGCTTGAGACACTGCAACCTAGGGGCATCTAATTCGTCAAAGTCACCCGGGGATCGCACCCGACCTAGGCGATACTAGCCCTAAGCTAACTAGATTTTTTAGCACGTCTCTTCCCCTTAGAACAGGCACAACCACACCTGTGAAGTTTGATCATGGGCCACCTGGTTTGATCATGGGCCACCTTGCTAATGAGGCCCATCCTCAACCAATTATGTTAGTGGGACTTGACATAAATATTTATTAATTTATCAAAAAAATATTTTTTTCAATTATAAATAATAAATGTGGCTATTTTAAAATTGAAAATTATTTTTTAACAATTTTTTTGCCATAGAAAAAGGCATGTAATTTTATTCACCATAGGTAAAATAAAATTATATTTTGCATATACTATAAGCTTTCTATAAGAAAACACATTGAGCTAACAAGAAGAGCTAACAACTTTGAGAGACATACAATAAGGGAAAATATAAATTAACCCTGACAACTTGTGCTTATCTTTTTTTTTTTGCCTTTCCTTTTTTGCACCTTTTGCCAACCACCTGAATTTGGTTCAACAAGAACCAAAGCCAATTCTCGACCTTCTTCCATATGAGAAACTTACTTGTTTGAATCTGAGCTCTCTAAAACATGAGCTATTTTTGTGCCTCCATTCCCATCTAAAGCCTATGTTCAGAACCCTTCTAAAGAAGGGTGACGATTCCCGATTGTGCTACAATGTCCCATCTATTTGTTTTCAGCTTGAGCCATAACATCCACATCAAAATGGACACGATGACACTCTTTGATATCTTCTTTTTCATCTTCTGAAAAACAAACTCAACATCAAAATGCCATCTTTTCATAATCTAAAGCTTGAGACCACTAGAAGTTTTTGTGTTTCAATATTATATGATGTGGTAGCGCTTTGTTGAGGTCTACATCCACACATATTCTAGAAAAAGTGAAGAGGATTTTCTCTTTCTTTTCAGGTCCATTTTTTGAACTTTCCATAGTATTTCCAATATCCTCAAGAACTTTGTGATGCCAGAAAGGGAGAGAGAGGTTTAGCAACATCACCCAAACTGGCATAGTTGATACACCATATATGTGGCATCAAACTATGGGAACCATGGAGTGATGAAAAAGCTAGCTCTTCCCCAAAACCATGACCCCTCATTTAAAACAAAATCCAAGTCCTTCTGAGTTTTAGATTGGAATATGAAGAATCCTTTGAAGCGCAAGTAAATGCTACAGTTGAATGTCCAAAAAGAGAAAACCCACTAGAATAAAAGTTGAGGTTTTGGAAAAAAACCATTAAATCTACAAATAATAGCATTTGAATGGAGCACAAAAAAATAGAATATACGTTAGAAATACTTATACTTACTTCCATTGTTGGTTATTTCTCCATTTGATCTACTATGTAAGGGCTTAGATTACTTTTACTCACATTTGTATTGCCTAGTGTCTTCCACGCATGACTTCCATGAACAAAACATAAGTTCGAGTAATCCCTGGCACCTTGAGCACCCCACAAAACCTTGAGGACACCATTTGGATTTTTTTATAATGTTGTGTTCTTTGAGCTGACATGAATCTTGGAGAACTTTCTTTTCATATTGCAAACTTTGAAGATTTCCGCACATGCATCATTTATTTTCAATAGCTTTCTTCTAAGACAAGTAAAAGGCATAACTTTTTAAAAAACTTTCCATTGATATTTTTGAAAAAAAAATTGGTAAAAATATTCTGATTCTTCTTCTTTATTTGAGAGGCGAAATGCAGAGACCCGAAAAGGAAGGGAAAATTTGTAAATAATGCATGAGAGTGATAGAAGGGGGCAATACTGCTTTCATCTCTACCGTCCATAAGGCATAGTGAGCAGGAAAGAACGAATAAGAGGGGATGAAAGGTGGGGGAATTCCCCCTATTGAGCACATCAATCACATCAATCTCACCCAACACTCCTTCAGCCCCAAACCCCATACTTCTTCATTGGTCAAAAGCGTGACACAAGTCAAGATAGAATAGGCCACTGCAAGAAAAGGCTGAAGAAAGAAGCTATCCACGTGCATGAGGAGACCAGGAGGATTTTCGCCTCTCCGTGACCCGTCCACAGAGAGGGAATCCAAGCCCTGGTTTGCGGCGCCGGGAAGGAAAGATCTGAATCGCAAAGGAACCCTGGATTCCGTCGCTTCGTCCCCGTTCCATTTTCAACATTTTTTTATGAATATTTATCAATTTATTAAAAAATCAAATATTTATTAATTTATTAACGGTTGGATGTTTATTTTATTACCTTATAAAAAATAAAAATAAAAATAACTTTAAGGGTTAGTTCAGGTAGTTTAGAGCTAGACACGATGTTTTTCTTAGTTTAGATGGTTTAGAGCTAGACATGACGTTTTTTAATATTATCGCTAGTTGTTATTGGTAACAAGTTGGATTTTCTTTGATTTTTTTGGAATAAAGATATAAATAAATTTTACATTTCAATTATATATAGAAAGAGAGAGAGCCAAAGTGAGTTCCAAGGGTTAGCTCGAATAGCTTAGAGTCAAACATGATGTTCTTTGATATTATTGCTAGTTGTTATTGATCACAAGTTGGATTTTCTTTTATTCTTTTGGAGTAAGGCCTGTAATTAGGGCTAACTGTTTGGCCCTAATTACAGGCCTTACTAAGGGTTTTCATTCTCTCCCTCTCTCTCGCTATATATATATATATATCTAAAGGTGTAGTCTATCTTGTAAACGAAATGACTTTTTCACCAAATTCTGACAATACAATTTCAAGCAACATTGTAATTTTTTTGTTCTTTAAAATATATTTTTGAATACATAAATGAATTCAACACCTTAAAAAGCTCTTGGGCACTAAAATTCTACATATTAAACAACTTAAAATTAACTAGAAAAAATGTACTAAAAATGTCTTTTCATATATATATTACAATTTTGTATATGTTGTTTTTGTTTTTTTTGTTTTTGTTTTTGTTTGTTTTTTTTTTTGTTTTTGTTTTTGTTTGTTTTTTTTTTTTTTTTTTTTTTTTTTTTTTTTTTTTTTTTTT
>APFE031254469.1:0-37190 GCA_000404065.3 Pinus taeda | reverse complement strand
AAATAGAGATCACGTGGGAAGCTCGAAGTTGTGATGGTCAAAGAGCATTATCTATAAGATTCTAAAGTGGGTGTAAGTGCTAATGAAGACCAACTAGACAAATATCAATAGTGTTATTGTAATTTGTGATTTTATTATTTGACATGTAAGCATTAAGGGAGAGACTTGGAAGTAATGTTTCCATGTGTATTACATGTGTATCACCGATTGTTAATTGTTGTGAGTTTCCAATTTAACTATTTTTAATAAATTAAGTCCACTTTTATTCAATCAATTGATGATTTATTCCTCTATATATAACCATTGTTTAATTAATAAAATAAAATAAAATTTATTTTCGATGTGTAACTTTGTTTTCTCTCTTGTTTTTTAATTACCATTATGTTATAAAAAATATATTAAGTACCATTATGTTATAAAAAATATAACAAACTTTTTAGGAGACACCCTATCTTCAAGTTACAATTATAAACTATAAGAGACTACATATGACACAGTAATAAAATTTTACACATGCGTGATTGATTCAATACACATACGTATTTCCACTTTGGTTTGTCGAGTTGGTTTATTTTGAATTTATAGACCCAACGAGAATTGGTAGAGTATTAAAAATAATCTCATTTGCACTCGTAGGCTTTTTGTTTGCATTTTTTTATGGTGTTCATAAGCTTTTTGTTTACATTTTACATGGTATACATTTTATACGGTGGCTTAGTTTTTATTTTACTAAAAGATTTTATTTAAAGTTTATATTTAATTGGTATATTATTTCAATTTACATTAATTATAAATATGTTATTATGTGGAGAGGCTCTCTTCAATTCAGTACGGTACAGATGTTGTAATGTAATGTTCTGTGAACATTTTTAGTTAGTCAAAATAAAATTAAAAAATAATCTTATGTTAAGTATTTTTACACGTTTAAAATAAAATAAAAAATAACTTGAGTTAAATATTTTTACCACATTAAAATAAAAATAACTTCATGGTAGTCACCCATGGATTTAATTCATGGTATGGGAACTCATGGTATTGACCCATGTTATTCATGTGAAATATAACATATTTAAAGGGGAAAATTATGCTAACCTTTTTATAAGGTATTTAAATTTATGTTAATTATAAATATGTTATTTTAATTTATTTTAATTATAAATATGGCTATGTTAAAATTAACAATTCCATTTTTTAAAAAATTATATATAATTTTTTATTAATTTTTTGTTTTGTTTGTCAAGCTGTCTATGATCCTCCAAGCTTGACCTATGGCTTGAGACACTGCAACCTAGGGGCATCTAATTCGTCAAAGTCACCCGGGGATCGCACCCGACCTAGGCGATACTAGCCCTAAGCTAACTAGATTTTTTAGCACGTCTCTTCCCCTTAGAACAGGCACAACCACACCTGTGAAGTTTGATCATGGGCCACCTGGTTTGATCATGGGCCACCTTGCTAATGAGGCCCATCCTCAACCAATTATGTTAGTGGGACTTGACATAAATATTTATTAATTTATCAAAAAAATATTTTTTTCAATTATAAATAATAAATGTGGCTATTTTAAAATTGAAAATTATTTTTTAACAATTTTTTTGCCATAGAAAAAGGCATGTAATTTTATTCACCATAGGTAAAATAAAATTATATTTTGCATATACTATAAGCTTTCTATAAGAAAACACATTGAGCTAACAAGAAGAGCTAACAACTTTGAGAGACATACAATAAGGGAAAATATAAATTAACCCTGACAACTTGTGCTTATCTTTTTTTTTTTGCCTTTCCTTTTTTGCACCTTTTGCCAACCACCTGAATTTGGTTCAACAAGAACCAAAGCCAATTCTCGACCTTCTTCCATATGAGAAACTTACTTGTTTGAATCTGAGCTCTCTAAAACATGAGCTATTTTTGTGCCTCCATTCCCATCTAAAGCCTATGTTCAGAACCCTTCTAAAGAAGGGTGACGATTCCCGATTGTGCTACAATGTCCCATCTATTTGTTTTCAGCTTGAGCCATAACATCCACATCAAAATGGACACGATGACACTCTTTGATATCTTCTTTTTCATCTTCTGAAAAACAAACTCAACATCAAAATGCCATCTTTTCATAATCTAAAGCTTGAGACCACTAGAAGTTTTTGTGTTTCAATATTATATGATGTGGTAGCGCTTTGTTGAGGTCTACATCCACACATATTCTAGAAAAAGTGAAGAGGATTTTCTCTTTCTTTTCAGGTCCATTTTTTGAACTTTCCATAGTATTTCCAATATCCTCAAGAACTTTGTGATGCCAGAAAGGGAGAGAGAGGTTTAGCAACATCACCCAAACTGGCATAGTTGATACACCATATATGTGGCATCAAACTATGGGAACCATGGAGTGATGAAAAAGCTAGCTCTTCCCCAAAACCATGACCCCTCATTTAAAACAAAATCCAAGTCCTTCTGAGTTTTAGATTGGAATATGAAGAATCCTTTGAAGCGCAAGTAAATGCTACAGTTGAATGTCCAAAAAGAGAAAACCCACTAGAATAAAAGTTGAGGTTTTGGAAAAAAACCATTAAATCTACAAATAATAGCATTTGAATGGAGCACAAAAAAATAGAATATACGTTAGAAATACTTATACTTACTTCCATTGTTGGTTATTTCTCCATTTGATCTACTATGTAAGGGCTTAGATTACTTTTACTCACATTTGTATTGCCTAGTGTCTTCCACGCATGACTTCCATGAACAAAACATAAGTTCGAGTAATCCCTGGCACCTTGAGCACCCCACAAAACCTTGAGGACACCATTTGGATTTTTTTATAATGTTGTGTTCTTTGAGCTGACATGAATCTTGGAGAACTTTCTTTTCATATTGCAAACTTTGAAGATTTCCGCACATGCATCATTTATTTTCAATAGCTTTCTTCTAAGACAAGTAAAAGGCATAACTTTTTAAAAAACTTTCCATTGATATTTTTGAAAAAAAAATTGGTAAAAATATTCTGATTCTTCTTCTTTATTTGAGAGGCGAAATGCAGAGACCCGAAAAGGAAGGGAAAATTTGTAAATAATGCATGAGAGTGATAGAAGGGGGCAATACTGCTTTCATCTCTACCGTCCATAAGGCATAGTGAGCAGGAAAGAACGAATAAGAGGGGATGAAAGGTGGGGGAATTCCCCCTATTGAGCACATCAATCACATCAATCTCACCCAACACTCCTTCAGCCCCAAACCCCATACTTCTTCATTGGTCAAAAGCGTGACACAAGTCAAGATAGAATAGGCCACTGCAAGAAAAGGCTGAAGAAAGAAGCTATCCACGTGCATGAGGAGACCAGGAGGATTTTCGCCTCTCCGTGACCCGTCCACAGAGAGGGAATCCAAGCCCTGGTTTGCGGCGCCGGGAAGGAAAGATCTGAATCGCAAAGGAACCCTGGATTCCGTCGCTTCGTCCCCGTTCCATTTTCAACATTTTTTTATGAATATTTATCAATTTATTAAAAAATCAAATATTTATTAATTTATTAACGGTTGGATGTTTATTTTATTACCTTATAAAAAATAAAAATAAAAATAACTTTAAGGGTTAGTTCAGGTAGTTTAGAGCTAGACACGATGTTTTTCTTAGTTTAGATGGTTTAGAGCTAGACATGACGTTTTTTAATATTATCGCTAGTTGTTATTGGTAACAAGTTGGATTTTCTTTGATTTTTTTGGAATAAAGATATAAATAAATTTTACATTTCAATTATATATAGAAAGAGAGAGAGCCAAAGTGAGTTCCAAGGGTTAGCTCGAATAGCTTAGAGTCAAACATGATGTTCTTTGATATTATTGCTAGTTGTTATTGATCACAAGTTGGATTTTCTTTTATTCTTTTGGAGTAAGGCCTGTAATTAGGGCTAACTGTTTGGCCCTAATTACAGGCCTTACTAAGGGTTTTCATTCTCTCCCTCTCTCTCGCTATATATATATATATATCTAAAGGTGTAGTCTATCTTGTAAACGAAATGACTTTTTCACCAAATTCTGACAATACAATTTCAAGCAACATTGTAATTTTTTTGTTCTTTAAAATATATTTTTGAATACATAAATGAATTCAACACCTTAAAAAGCTCTTGGGCACTAAAATTCTACATATTAAACAACTTAAAATTAACTAGAAAAAATGTACTAAAAATGTCTTTTCATATATATATTACAATTTTGTATATGTTTTTTTTTTCGAAGGTGGCAAAACCTATCAAACTCAGGTGTCAAACCAACAGTGAGGACAGCCATCTCTGGCTGCTATCCGCGAATGTCGGTCTGACTCATCACTGTTATCAAGGAAAACCACGCCGCTGGGTGGTCCGTAAGGGAGTAGGCTTTCACTCCTGCCAGATGCCTCTGGGTCTTGGGCCGTTAACCTGTTTCCTTACGTCCGAGGAAGACGAGCTCTTAGCCAAGCAGAAGCAGTTTTACGGCATACTCCAGGCCATACAATTTTGTATATGTTGACATCATTAACAAAAAGAAATACTAAAATTATATATTATTACTATAATATACAAATGTTTTGAAAAACACACCATAATAATTATTATTACATTTATATATTTTAAACTAAAATTTACAAGTATCAATATTTTAGTGTATATCTATTTATTGTAAAGTCATCCATTCAAATCGCCTTAAATATTAACTTTAAAAAATATAAAAGAAAAACCTTTTTATAATAATTTCTAATTTTTTACATGATAATTTCATTACACCATAATTCATATAAACTCAACTTTTTTTTCTGGTTGGTAAGTTTTTAAAAGTTTTCAATTTTCCATAAACAATTTATATTTTTTGTTTTCAAGTTTTTGTGATCCATAACGAATTAAGAAAAGTCATTCGGTAGAAAATCACATAATAATACACTTGAAAAGCTCGACCCAAGATTTTTCTTATGTGATTTCTACCAAAAAACTTTACTTAAAATTGTTATTCTTATTTTATATCTATTATTTTGTTTTTTGCTAAATTTATATATTCATTAAAAATGTTGTTATTCTTATTTTATATTTATTATTTTGTTTTTTTGCTGAATTCTCCAAAACAATAGTAAACTCTTTTATTTTAAAATGCTTTGATATTCATATAACTTGCCGACATCATTTTTAATGGTAAATATTTGAAAATAAAGTATTACACCTTCTATCAAATCAAAGACAACTCTTCTGGTCTATATAGCTCAACCAATGATAATATCTCTCTCATGATATTTCAAGGAAGGAAATGTACCAATATCATTAAACTCCATATACATCTCTAACTTCAAGCCACAACTAATGATATCCAATCGCGTCGAGTTCTAAAACCTTAGGAACTATTAGTTCTATTATCGCATATATTTTTTAATGTATCCCAATGCGTCAAGTTCTTAACCTTATTATTAAGGTTCTAAAATCTTTGGAATTATTAGTTCTATAATCACAAAAAAAATGTGATGCATATATTACAACATAGTATATGATCATGTGTACATTGCATAAATTATAATTATATATTATTGTTAGTGGATTAACACTTATTAGTATTATAGAAATTGATTGTATTAATTATGTGTGGATTATAAATATATATTTATTAATTTAAGCAAAAGCAGAAAGAACCTCTCTTATATATAGGTTACTTTTTTAACTCTCACTATATGCTATAAATTTAGATATTTTCAAATTACATAGGAATATATATAAAAATATTTTTATACTCCAAATTTTTACTATATAATACTAGTTGTTAGTGTGTTTAATTACAATACCAAGAATATACCATACTCGTTGTTGTTAGTGTGTTTAATTGCAATATTTCTTTGTGTAATAATTATATACTGAATTAATTTATGGTTAGTGTGTTTGATTATATATTTTTATTATAAAAGAATATATTTAGTCTTATTCACATGATTATAAGATTTTTAGTATAAAGTATACTAGTGCAACCATATAAATTAAATTATTGGTAAATGATAAACATCAATCCATAATAAACACTAAAAAGCTCATTTCATAATACATTTCATGTTCTTAAAATAAAATAAAATAAATCATAAAACTAATTAAGTTATACCTTTATTATTATTATTATTATATATTAAAGAATTAATATATAAGTTAAACATATATACATTTTGAAAAAAAAACTGGAACAAGATTCTTATCCATGGAGATTTCATCCCACTCTATTATTGATGTTATTAGTTCATAAATAGACTTTGTTATAATACCATGGGCCAACACCATTGCTTATCAATACTAGATGCCCAAAAAAACCACAAATTATTTCATATGACACTTGTTCATATGCAATCTTTTTAATTAATCAATTTAATTAAAAAAGGAAAAAAAATAACTACTAAATCTCAATCTTTGATTTATGTATACAACTAAGAATATTCTAGAACATTCCATGGAGGTTAAATCCCTACCATCCATTTAAAAATTATTGATAATTGAATTAAAATTTGCAAGCCTTATTAAAAAAGAGACATGTCTATCGACATAATTAAATGGTTGGTAATTGACAATAGACAATCAAACACTTATTTCATGATACATCTCACATTGCTAATAAAATAAAAATAAATAAATAAATATCACAAAAGTCAACTGATAACTTTATTTTAAATTATTATTATTATAATTTATAATGATAAAAATAATTCTCGAGTGGGGTGTTTTTTAAGATGGGGGGAGGGAGACGGGCTGCCACCGCCCCTCCTGGCCAAGTGGTCGAGGGACTTGGAAGCACACACCCACAAGGGAATAAATGACAGTCAATCTATTGACACCTCGCCTAAGGCAAGTAGTATGTCAGATCCTCAATTCCAAGACCATGCATCATATATGCCTTAAGGAGAAGTTGCACTACCATGACAGTCATGTCCCCACATGGGAAATGAACACCATTTGTATTATTATAAATTTGTCTCCCCTTCTGGTGTGGGTCTAACTAAATTCTATCACTAAACACTTTGTCTCACAGTTAGTTACCCCATCTTCTATTCTAAGTTCTCTCCATGAGGGGCTCTGGTCGGCTCACCTCAATGAAGTCTAGTCAGGCCATGTCACAACTTCCATTCTCATCCTTGATGGTTGGAGTTTTAGTCGCATTATTTGGCATTCTTGGCATTGTAGGGTTGCTTTCCTCCCACCCCTCTAGTTGGAAAGTCAAGGCCTACTGTTTTAGTTTCTAGAATTATCTTCTCTACATGTAGGTTGGAATGTTGGATTGGGTGCAGGCAGTAGCGAAAATGTCAACACCACCCTTTATGGTATTCAAACTCTGGTAACATTCCCTGGTTTGAAAATTTTAGGCTTGCATAAGGTTTTTCACTTAATTTCTATCCTTGTATTTAGCATTGCGACCCATTCATTCTTGGCCAACTTGTTTTCTATTGTTTTCTCATTAGGCTCTTTTCATTCTTGAAGTTTTATTCCCCTCTTTACCTTCACTTACATTCTAGTATTGTACTCTACTCCTTAGCTCGTGGTGGCTCATTTCTTAGTGAAAGCCTCTCTTGTCGGCTTGTTATTTTCTTGCATCCATCTTCGCACCCTCACTGCTAGCTTGTGGAATTTCTCTTCCCCCTTCTCTATTCCACCCTACCTTCTAGCTTACGTCTCCCCTACCCTCCCCTTCATGGTTCTTTCCCCTAAAATCAATGCCCACTTGTCCACCTTTTCTCTTGTCCTTCTCAGTATTAGAGTTTGGTTTGGAGTCGTGCCTCATTAGGGAGCACATGTTCGTTGATGGGCCTCCTATTATTAGGAGGAAGCCTCGCAGGGACATACATGTGCACATCATAGGCTTCAGGAATCCACCGATTGGTTTCAGGACCTCACCCTGAGACCATCTAAGAGGAACTTTCCACATGGAAAGGGAAGGGGCCTCCCATAGGCATTAGCTTTTAGACACATAATTTTTGGTGGATTTGGTTGACTGGATGCTTGATATTGGGCATACTTGTGGCAAGTTTAATCAATATATGCACACCATTTATTTGTAATTGGCATTTAAGTTCCTCATCAACAAAATTTTGCTCAATCGTGAGCATATGGTTGACATCCTACACTCCCTAGAGCACCTCCAGCAAGCAACATCTGAGCATTCCTCCACCAACTGGCAACACCCCCAACAACATGGTAAATCTAATTTAGGTGGTTGTTATAAATTTTGACTCCTAGAATTAGTTTTCTATGCTCATGGCCATTTTGATTTTGAATCAAATAGTTCTATCTCCATGCTAGTCTGGCCAATTTTTTAGTATATATACTCTCTACGCATTTTTGTAAAGCATGACCTCACTTACCTCTATGTGAGTCCACTTTTGGCTATGGTACGGTCTCCTTAGTGAAAGATTGACCTCACATAACTAGAATATCCATGTAAATATGGGTTTGGAAGGAAACACAATATATATCCCACCAAAAATAAAATAAAATAAATATATAGTAAAACATACATACATTTAGAAAAACATGTAACAAGATTCTTAACCATGGAGATTCACCCCCACTTTATCATGATTATTCTTAATATATAATAGACTTTGTGACAATACCATTGACAAATACCGTGGCTTATGAATATCACATGCCCATAAAGCCATAACTCATTTTATATGACACTTGTTCATATTATATTTTTTTCTAATTAATCAATTTAATTAAGAGAACAAAATGGCATAACTACTTTAGAAATAAATTTTAAATATTGATTTGTAAATACATCTAAAAATATTTTAAAATATTTTATAAAAATTAAGTTCCTACCATCCACTTAGTAAAATTTTAGAATTCCATTTTTAAGATAAGTATTTGAATTTTTTAATTAAAATTTGATATAATATCATTTATTGTGTGGTTAATGTATTTTTACAATAATTATTTGAATTTTTTTTAATTAAAATTTGATATAATATCATTTATTGTGTGGTTATAAGAAAATTATATTCATTTTTATGATATTGAAAAATGCGATTATTAACATAAAGCAATCATATCCATCCATTTTATGATGTTCAACATGCGATGTTGACCTGAGGAGAGGTGGCAAAAAAAATCATATAAGGTTATTTATTATATGTAAGAAAGAAAGTTCTTTTAACGATATTGGGAAAACGAGAATTTAGTCATTCAAGACCTACCAAAATACAAAATTAATTTTATGATGTTAAAAATATTATTTTAATTTTAGAAAAGAAAGCAAATAAATTGTAATTATATATTTATGTATACTAGTTATTATAAATTTATATTAATTTAGTTAGAACACAGTATAATGAGGTAAGGGCTAACCAGCTTGCCATAGGGCATTAAATGCCCTAGTACATGCATGCTGTATAACAATATAACACACTGCCTTGGTGACTACATAAATTAAAAAATAAAGGCAGTGTGTTAATTGTTAAACAGCCTGCATGTACCAAGGCATTTATGCCCTATGCACGCTGGTTACCCCTTGCCGTATAACGATATGATGTAAAAAGTAAAAAAAAAATTGGAGTAAAATTTCGTATCGTTTTTTAATAAGAAATTTTATGAAAATATTAAACGTTTTAGAATAGTTAATTATTAGGATAATTAACTATATTTAAAAATGTGTCTTTTTAAAATAGGTAAACGATTAGAAGTTGTTTAAGAGTTTAAGTTTATTATACATATGTTAAAATATGGGTTTTCGCAGCCATCAAAATAAACTAAATAAACACAAAATTTAGAAACCAATTAAGACATGGCAAGACGTTAAGAAGATGAGCTTGAATCAATTGTTCCAACCTGGATCGATTCTTCGTTGCCACCTGGTGAGCCACTCGTAATGGAAGGGATGCCAAAGTGCTTTTTAATACACTCCAGTCGTTGATCCAGGTCATCACATGTCAATTTAAATGCTCCATGGAGAGGATGAGGTCCTCTCTATGCTTATGTTGATTTAGGAGAAACTTGCCTAAGAGGAATTTCATATGCCAATACAGGTCCGTTGTGTGCATACTAATTGAAGCACCCACATGTGTACCTAATATTTGGCACTTATTCAACCAATTTTGCTAGTACCTTAGTGTCCAAGAGGTGGTTCGTTTGGGAGGCCCCTTCTTGTTCAACACGAGTGAGCTCTTCTTGAATAGGGGTTGGGGTAAGCTCTTGAAACTAAGTTATTTCCTTTAATCTATGATGAGTTTATGTATTGCCTCAGCTGACTTGTTCCTCATAATATGTTGCACCCTTGCATAACCGAGCCTGCTGGCATGGCATGGTGTTTGCACAAGTTTGGAAAAAAGGCCGAGGGACAGGTGGGAGTGTCTCAGAAAACATATTGAGGCGTACAGTCGATATTGCTAAGAAAGCAAGAAAAAGCCATGTATGCGACCTGAATAGAGGGATGAGATCAACAACACAATATAGAGATAATATGGGTTTCAACAAAGGAAAGTGTCTTCTTAGGGGAACACCACAAGCTTTTGGGAGCCATGAGGAGGATGGAGTATTACAGTGATACAAAGAGCCAGGATTCAACATGAGTGAAAAGAAGACCGAACAACTATGATAAGTAACAGGCTAGGTAAGGATGCCATGAAAAGAAAACTGAAGAGAAAACCAGGAGGGGAGAAGGATAGACTTACCCAAAAGAGAAGTTTTCCAATACGTGCAGTGTTGATTCACAGTATTGGGTTGCTCCATCTAGTATTAAGATTTACCATAGACCTTCATGCAAATATCCATGTTATCTAGTGAGATTAAGTTGCTGAGAAGATAAAGAATGAAAGATGCTACCTTTGCAGATCAAATATCTTTGGCAAGTTGGCTTTCATTTTCTTTAATTTCGATTGGATAGTTGAAGGTAAATAAATTATAGAAGCTTGGCTCATGAGATTGAAGCAATATCAACTAATCTTTAGAGAGGGAATTGAACCAACAAAACAACTAGGATGTTGTTTGCAAATGTCGTTGTTGCGAAATGCCCATTGACCTATTGTTCCTGATGGTAGGAAGTGTTGTTGATATGAAAATGGAGGAGGAGGTAAATTTCCTCTTCCTAAAAATAGGGATCATTCTCTGACGTTTTGCAAGGAAAAATGGGTCTTAATGCAAAACAGTTTTTCCAAAAGGTCTCTTCAAGTTATACATTAGTTTTCACATGTAAACTTAAGCATAAGAAACACAACATCACATAACTCATACAGGCATTCATAAAGAGTAGAAAAAAGTATTTGGTGATAGAGTTTACCCCTCCTGGGCTACATCTCCAGGCCTGCCAACATAGCTAGACTGCTCCATATATTCAGTGGAAAAGGAGTACACAAAATTTGCTGATAAAACATGTGGCTATTTCCCCTTCAAGGAAATATTCTCCTGCAAAGAAATCTCACATAAACATAATGACAACCTACAATTAATCATGAAAGCATTAGCAACACAAGGTGTCTCCTAGAAAGACCCTGTACTCCATTTGAAAATGAGCATACATGAGCATATAAGCACTTCAATTCCACATTGAAGGACAAATAGGAAAAGTTCCTCAACAAGGCATAGTGAGAAAAGTATAGAAGAGTTGAACCCTACAAGTAATAGTTGTTGTAGTAAAGTTCTAAAGGTAAGAAAACCCCTACAAGGCCTTGTCCATGTTCATAAGAAAACCCCTACAAGGCCTTGTCCATGTTCAAACACCTTCAATAACTACTCCAAAACACTGATTGATCCATACACCCATGAACTTGAACCTGCAAAAAGTTCCTTTAGATGTGCTCTAATTAGCAAATAGATATCAATATTGGATCCAGGATTTCCAAAAACCCCTAGGTAGACTCTTCTTGAGCTCCAAAAGGCCAAAAGCTCATAAAGATCTGGCTCTACAAGCTCTCCCTGTAGTTTTGTTGTTATTCGTCCTACAAATCAGATCGACAATCTAGCTGTCCTACAAATTTGCCATGTTTTACGCTGCATAGGCGACAAATTCGTCCACTGAAGGTGTAATTTGTTGGATACTTAGATTGTCCAATAACCTTTAAAGGCGAAAATTTTGGCCACATGGGCCATGTGGCCGAAGACCACGGCTAACAACCCACCCCCGCCAACCTTGGCCCCTTAACTCCTGGGCCATGGTCATATTAATTCCCATGATGTTGGGGGTTGGGCTAACCGCCTGCCCCCACCGGGCTAGCACCTATCCATCCACTGATGGTTCCATGGTACTCACATAACCTGGGGCCAATGTCTTAACTGTTGTGCCTGTTCCTTTGCACTTGCAATCTATCCCCACAGTCCGGTGGAGTGCCATATGGTCATGGTTAGGGCTCTAACCCAACCCTTCTCTCGTTAGCTTTGAAAGTACTCAGCCTGGTCCTGTGCAATGATTTATGACCATGGGTCAAGGCTAAGCCCCGGGCCCTTTGGTCGCAACTCCCACGGGGTCTTGTGGGGTGCCACGTGACTAGGGGCTAAGGGCTTAGCCCCAACCCCTTCCCCCAACGTGGCATATGTTAAAGTTTAAATAGGACTTTTGCCCCATACATATTAAGAGCCACCTGTGGGCTTAACGGTAGAGCACTACACTATTAGAGTTGAGGTCGGGGGTTCAATCCTGCTGGTCCTCTGATCGACCAAACAAAATATTAGTGCACTCTAGAGGTGCCATGTGGTAGCCCATGATTGGGCCATGTGGAACCATTCCATTAGTCCACACAAGACAATCAAATTCGACCACCTGCATGAACTGGATCACACTTGGTAACACCTGATTGGTCCATACCTGCATAATAACCCTGAATGATGTCAGTTGTATGGAATCCTAGTCAGCAGAACTGCTCCTTTTTTAGTTGTTGGGCCAAACATTCATAATGAAATAACTTGAGCATACGGTGTTAGATTGAGGCGAAATGAACATCATTGGATTCAAAACAAAGAGCACTTCAGCTTGATACTAGTTTCAATACTTTTTGGGCACTTTCATTTTTGAACTAAAATTTTATCACCTGATCACACTTCCCCACTAGGAACTTTTGGACTCCAAAAGTTTACTTCTCCTAATAAATAAAATGAAGTTGAAACTCAAAATTACCCAAAAATTCAATCAATATGCTATATTTTCAATAGGTTTCCTTGAATATCTAATCAAAGCACTTCACCTATCTTCTCTATGAATACCTATTGTCCTATTAAGAATCAAGCCAAAAATTCTTATCGTTGATGCAGGAACAAAAACACTGATGAGTGAAATCTAAACATTCTCTTTAATCTCATATTTGCACGGCTCAAAATAACTTCATCTTGAAGGTCAATTGTTGAAGACAAACTTGACTCTATCTTGGAAATTATAAGAAAGATAAACTTGCTTTATTGTCCTCAAACTGAGCTTGTACACAAAAGTACATTGTTGCAAAAATTCAATGACATAATTGGCTTTGCCTACAAAAACATATTCATCTTGTACAATCTTAAACAAAGATTCTATTCACAACAAGTTTCATCTTGAATACTTGCATTGGTGTGTACATGACAAAATTGTAGACAAACTTGGATGACAGCTTGTACATTCCAAAAGTCCTTACACATATGGACTTATAAAAAAGCCAATAACATAAAATCAATGAAACATACGTGTTTCACATTGTGACTATTATTGTTCACTCTACAAAAGTACCCAAACAAGTAAAAATCAACAAGTAATTACAAATTTACAAAACAAGTTTACAAACAGTCTACACAATCTCTACCTCTCCTAGGCTTATGGGTTCTATTTTTGCATCAACTTTGCCTTGAAGGTTGCTTTAGGATTATTGTGAGTCCCCTTTGCCACCTCTTTCTTCCCTTGCATTAAGCTGCACATTCTCTTTTCCCTTCTTGGAATGAAGTTTTGGATGTAATTTCCAACATCGTTAATTTCCATCTTGCAATGGGTACAAAAGAGCTTTCTCTTGCTTGCCAACAAGAAAGTCCTCTCATGTGAAGGAGATTCATCATGCTTGATGCCAAGAATTTGATCCATCCTTTTAACCATTACCATCTGTTGCTCACAAACATCCACACAATGGTCAAATGCATCACAGAAAGTACAAGGATACATATTCCACAAATAGTCAAAATTACCAACATTTGGAAAACATCCAGGAGATTTATGCTTGCCCCTTGGGCTGCAACTTTGACGATGTGGGGTGGAAGATGACATGAAAGGTCCCTTCAAGAATTCATCTCACTTGAGAGACAAATGAACATTGTCACCACCATCTTGGTGTGACTTATCATCCTCAGATGATTGTTGTGCCTCAAACTGTTTAGAGCATTCTCCAAACTCCCTTTGACCATATCCCAATCCTTGATACTTTGGTCTCTCTTGTACCATGATTGGATTGGTGATTACTTGACCATTGATGATGAGGCCTCCTCCTTCATAACCCATTTTAGAAAGAAACTGCGTACCAATGCCTTTGTATGTTGCTCAAATGTTGCAAAAGAGGTGTTATGAACATAGACATAAGGAATTGTACTTAAAATTCATATTACCTCCTTGATCTTACCTTTCATCTTTTTAGCTTCTAATGATGATGATGACATTGCAGATGACTCTAGCCACCCACTTTTACCAACTGGCATATGGTGATAATCTTGGAGATGCTTGCAAAATGCATATGCATCATTTTCCTCATATGGCACATAACCACTATGTGAACCATGCCCACATATTGGTTTCATTTTGGAGGTGTCTTTTTCTGTCATGGTAGTGGAATTTCAGCAACTTGTTCCACAAGCACTTGCTTAAACTGAAGGTGCATATGCCTCTTCTCCTCTTCAGCTAGCATTCTTCTCAACTCAATATTCTCCATACGAAGAACCAAACTCATCTCCTCAAGCTCTTGGAGACTCTTCTTGCCCATTCTTGCAACTTGGTCAAATGAGGCTCTGATACCAATTGATCTAAAAATGGAGGAAGAGGTCAATTTCCTCTTCCTAAAACTAGGGATCGTTCTCTAACACGTTGCAAGGAAAAATGGAACTTAACACAAAATAGTTTTTCCAAAAGGTCTCTTCAAGTTATGAGTTATTTTTCATATGTAAACTTAAGCATAAGCAACACAACATCACATAATACATACAGGCATTCATGAAGAGTAGAAAAAAGGATTTGGTGATGGATTTAACCCCTCCTGAGCTACATATCTAGGCCTGCAAACATAGCTAGACCACTCCATAAATTCAATGGAAAAGGAGTACATAAAATTTTGTTGATAAAACATGTGGTTATTTCCCCTTCAAGGAAATATTCTCCTACAAAGAACTCTCACATAAACATCACAGCAATCTATACTCAGTCAAGAAAACATCAACAACACAATATTTCCCCTACAAAGACCTTGTACTCCATCTGAAAATGAGCATACATGAGCATACATGAGCATATAAGCACTTCAATTCCACATTGAATGACAAATAGAAAACTTTCCTCAATAAGATATAGTGAGAAAAGTATAGAAGTGTTGAACCCTACAAGTAATAGTTGCTGCAATAAAATTCTAAAGGTAAGAAAACCCCTACAAGGCCTTCTCCATCCTCAAACACATTCAAGAACTGCTCCAAAACACTGAATGATCCATACAACCATGAACTTGAAACTGCAAAAAGTTCCTTTAGATGTGCTTAAATCAGCAAATAAAGGTTACCATTGGATCCAGAATGTCCAAAAACCCTAGGTAAACTCTTCTTCAGCTCCAAAAGGCCAAAAACTCATAAAGATCTAGCTCTACAAGCTATCCCTATAGTTTTCCTGTTATCCATCCTACAAATTGGACCAACAATCTAACTATCCTACAAATCCACCTTGTTTTCCATTGCAGAGGCAACAATTCACTCACCGAAGGTGCAATTTGTTGGATACTTAAATTGCCCAATAACCATTAAACGTGGAAATTTTGGCCACATGGGCCATGTGGCTGGGGGTGGGGCTAACCACCCACCCCCGCCGACCTTGGCCCCTTAACTCCTAAGTCATGGTCATATTAATGCCCATGAGGCCAAGGGTTGGGCTAACCGCCTGAGCCCGCCAAACTAGCAGCTATCCATCCACTGACAGTTCCATAGTACCCACAAAACTTGGGGCCAATCCCTTAACTCTCACGCATGTTCCTTTGCACCTACAGTCTATGCCCATGGTCTGATGGAGTGCCATATGGCCACGGCTAGGGCTCTAACCCAACCCTTCTCTCGTCGGCTCTAGAAGTCCTCTGTCTGGTCCTATGCAATGATTTGTGACCATTGACCGGGACTAAGCCCCAAGTCCTTAGGTCTTGTCTCCCACACAATCATGTGGGGTGCCAGGTGACTGGGGGCTAGGGGCTTAGCCCCGACCCCTTCCCCTAATGCAACATATGTTAAATTTTAAATAGGACTTTTGCCACATACATATAAAGAACCACCTACGAGCTTAACGATAGAGTGCTTCACTGTTAGAGTTGAGGTCAGGGGTTCGATCTCACCCGAGCTTCTGGTCGACCAAACAAAATTTTAGTGCACTTTGGAGGTGCCACGTGGGAGACCATGATTGGGCCACATGGCACCATTCCATTGGTACACACAAAACCAATCAAATTCAACCACCAACACGAACTAGAGCTTGACACTTTGCAACACCCTATTGGTCTGTACCTGCACAGTCACCCTAGATGATGTCAGCTGTATGGAAGCCTAGTGTGCAGACCTACTCATTTCTTCTTTGTTGGGACAAACAATCAAAACACAATAACTTGAACATACGGTGTCGGATTGAGGTGAAACAAATATCGTTGGATTCAGAATGATTACCACTTCAACTTGACCCTAGTATCAAGACTTTATGGGAACTTTCATTTTTGAGCTAAAATTTGATCACCTGATCAGTTGTAACTTTGGATTGTTGTGACTGAGGCAGTAAATGCCATATTAAGTGATTGGAAAGAATGATCAGTACATAGGGGAGAGGCTCAGGAACATAGGATGGGAGATTGAAATCTAGTTGAGGCAGGTGAGATGAGAACGCAAGCTACGAAGATTATGTTTAATAAGCATGATGATATATTTTTAGAATGACAATACACTTTGTGTTGAACCAAGCATTTTAATTAACATATAAGGGGGCATGTTGCCATGTACTTTGGACACTAACTAGGTGGGATGAAGACAACCTACCCCCACCCTCACATGTGCAAAACACCCCATCTGAGGATATGATGTTAAAAATATTATTTTAATTTTAGGAAACAAAAATTGATGGTATTAAATCATATATATATATATATATATATGATGATGATGATGATGATGATGATGAAGAATTTATATTAATTTTAGTTGATATGATAAAATTATGTTTAATTTTATAAAATTGAAAAAATGATTTTGATTGTTTTAAACAGAACGGGTACTTCATATTCAAAATATGGATTACATGGCGAGAACCATTTTTACATCATCACATCAAATATTTCTTCAGTCTATGCAACTACTTCCATATCCCAATACAACCATAATACTATTTTCTTCCCACTATGAGCCCTATAAACTAAAAAAAAAAAACAAAAACAAAAACAAAACAAAACAAACAAACAAACAAACTGATATCTATCGTAAACCTGAAAGAACAGACCCAATATCAACACATATTGACAATACAAGGGAAAACATTAAATCGGGTTGGACTTCCACACATCCTTGTTGGATTACTTGCAACAACTACTCAGACCCGCTCATGTAGCACCTTCTCCTCCCTCTTTGTGCAACTGAGCCACGACCTCCTCGGGTAGCCCCATTATAATCTCTATCACCTTAGAAAATATATTGCCGCTAATAAACTCCAAGTTAGAAGTGAGAAATTCGGTCTCCATCTTCACAATCTTTTGCTCCAGAGACACCTCGACACTCTCAAACTTAGCATTAATACACTTGACATTAGCAACACAATCTTTCTCCAACATCTCCACCTGACGAGTGATAAGGTCAAGCCTACCCATTACTAGTTTAAACAAGAATTCAGCGGCCCTCTTCCAGCGAGCCATATCCTCCTTAGGAGATTTCATGTCTTGACCTTCCCGTGCATCCACATCAATGTCTCTCCAAATCACACAATTATCGAATCAACTTTCCAAACTTGTAACTACGAGTGTCTCAGGGGAGGGTTGTGTGTCATTAAATATACAAATTTCCCCTTGCACACAATTATCAGCTGCTCGTGCCATAATCGATTGGATATCCTCAATCTTCAGGCCCATTAAATAAGCATAATGCCCAAGGGATCTACCAAATCATCCTTGCATCCAATTTTCAGAGTAACGAGACGATGTCCATCTCCTCACCATTAATTCTCTAGTGCAATATGTAGTCCTTCTAATTCTCTGATAAGACAATTTCTCTTTGGAATCCATGAGCTAAGTTAATATCCTTTTTGTGCCATGCAATGTGCTAGCCTAGTAATCCGGGAGGATGCCAAGTGTTGAGAGTGCTATGTCCTTTCCCCACATGTCCCACCTACAGTTTAATCTTCCTCGTGTCATCCCTCTGTCAGCAATGATGGTGGATATATTTATTAAATCCTCTACCAACATTCTATTAGGGTATGGGAATGTGGCCCATGTATCTCCCATCAATCTCATATTTCGCTGTGCCTAAAAGCACTTTGGGGTTTGCCAACTCATCGATGACCTTGTTTAGATGGTGAAGAACATGGAAGAAAGAGTGTTGTGAAAATTTTTCTAATTGATAAGCTAGTATTCTAAAAATAGAGGGAATTTTGTCATAATAATGAGCATTTGATGATGTGAACATTCTTATAGCCATCGAGGAGTCCCCCACAATTTTATTTTCTTTATTCTAAGAGATAGAGCAAGGTCCAATCCTTTCCACAAGGAAAATAACTCTACTTTGTTATTGGTGACCACTCCTAATCCCAATGCATATTTTGTCTCAACTTTTTTGTCGAGGAAACAAAGTACCCCTCTCGCTTCTACCACCCCTATATTCCCTTTTGTTACTCCATCAAATAAAAGGATGGCCTTCGCTTGCACATATTTCCAATGATTGAATTCTTCCTAGCTTAATATTAAACACTGAACTTTCCTCACCTGGGGGCGAGGAATGAAGCTTCCAACATGATCTATGGATGCACATATGCCTCACCACTTCCTTTCTAGCTTTGTAAACCCTTCCAATTATGAGATATTGATGCCCTTCGCTACTAATGATTCAGAGAGAAATGATATTGATTTGTTAACTACTAGATTTATCAAGGGAATATTTCCTTCGAATATGCTTTGGTTCTTGGAAATCCAAATACCCCAACAAATAAACTTTGGAAGGGCTCTCCGGGCTCTTTTCATAATTGACCCCTGTGAGGAGCCTTGATAGGTCCAATTTATAAACATTTTGTGCCAACTTGAGGGAATGACTAATATATGAGAAACCTGGCCAGAAACACATCTCCACATAGATAAAGAAAATTGACAATGAAAAAGAGATGAGGGATCAATTCTTCTTCCTGTTTGCAAAGAACACACCATGAAGGACCTTGTATATTTCTGTGTTTTAAATTTTCAGCAGTGAGAATGCTTCCATGGAGAAGAGTCTAGTAGAAAGCTTTCACCTTTGGAATGACATCGCTAGAATACTTCTCAATAAGTGTATATATCCTTCTTTGACTAAATAGATGGTTGTTTTACTTACTTTCCATGACCTAGTATCTTTCTCATTTACACGCACCTGGGCTAGGTCCTTCAAGAGAGGGAGTATATTTTCCCAAGATGATTGCATCCTTGGAGGAACTCCTTAACGCGCCCATCTTTTCAAGGAGCCAAATTCGTCCCATTTTGATATATCCCTCAATTTTTTTATGATGTTGCCTTTCATCCATTCAATCAGGAAATTGAACTCTTCAGAAAAAAAAAATAGAACCAAACAGATAGTAAATAATTTTAATTTATTGAGCACAGATAAAATTTATATATGAAAAATTGATAATTTGATTTATATAAATACAAATTGTGAAATAAATCTATTATATGGAAAATAATAATTATTAGAACTAAAAGAATATAATTATTTAGTATCATGTGAGTATTAAAATTATTAATGAAAAACTGAAAAATTAATGATATTAAAAAATAATAATAAAATGATATAGCCAAAAATAAATTATCGTATTGATGATGCAATATCCATATTATCACTATATATTATAGTCTGCCTAGAATCTTCAGAGGTAGCTTTAGAAAAGAAATCTTCATCTTACTTAATCCTCAACCCTCAAGATTATAGTAATAAAAGTTGGAATATTAAGGTAAATTAAAATCCTGTTGCATCAAAAAAGAGATCTATTAAAAATTGATACATCGATATTTTTGTTTAAAGTTCAAAAAATATATTTACTAAAAAAGCATCCCTCGTGTAATAATATAAGAGTTTTTTTCAACAGATTCATTGATGGGAGGAAAGTCTGTCACTCTGTAACATGCCAATTCCAATGTTAAAGTATAATAAAATGAATTATATATTTCATTTCAATCTTTTACTAAGAGTGGTTCATAATAACATACTGAACAGAAAATTAAAAAAAATATCATCTCAATTATATCTGAAATCAGAGACAAAATATCAGAAGATCTGGATGCCCCTGTAATCAAGAAATCAAATCTTTATACGCTGATGTGACCATCCCATTAGCACCACATTGCTTATCAACAATTGTATTGAACTTTTTATAAATACGAGAAAAAGATGAAGAAATTTCTTTTATCTTTGAAAATTAATATAATTTTATTATTAAATTACTTCTCATGTTTAGTTTACACAATCCATCATTAACTTGAAATCTCCAAAAACCTATAATTTTGTAATCAAAATTTCCTTAATAATGAAAAAAAACATACTAAATGGATGAGTATTTCTGTTGGGAGACATTGAAATTACAATAAAGGGGCTGCTACTAACCCATAAGCTATAACAACAATCCATCTTACCTTAAAAAAAAGTTCGTGTTTATCATTGCATAGAGAGCTATATATTGGTTTAATCTTACCTTAACCATTTTTTTCTCCATTAAACACTACATGGAGGGTTCTATAGTGATTCATCTTACCTCAAAAATTGTTGTTCTTATTGAATTTTATTTTACATTGAAAATTATATATAAAGTTTAGAAATACCAATAAAGTAACAAATAACTGCTAAATTTTATAAATAATGTTAAAGTTTAACTCAACAGTTATTTAGTTTAACGTAAGTATAGTGGAGTTTTAAAATACCAATAAAGTAACAAATAACTAAATTTATATATTATTATTATTCTTATTTTTATTTTTATTTTTATTTTTTCTGAATTTTAAATGAAAAGTTAAGGGTTGTTTAATGAGGTCATAATTTTGTATGGATTGTGAATTTCTTGTTGGCATTATGGTGTTCATAGTTCCAATTAGCTGGTGTTGGCATTGATTTTTTGATGGCAGATAGATTGTGTTGGCATTGATGTCAACCCTATGTAGTTTCACTGATGCATTGATGTCATCCTTGTAGATGATTGGATTGGTTGCAGTTGGTTGTGTTGATGTTGAGTTGGTTATGTTGGCATTGATGTCAACCTTATGTTGTCCTCATGATGCATTGTCTCAATCTCATGAAAGTGCAACAATGCCTACCCAATACAGGAACTAGAGGATGACTTTTTGCAGTGGTGTGTTGGCCTGATGATGATGTTGTAGAGATGCTACAATGTGTTGTAGAAGTGTTGGAACTTGTGCGGGTGTGAGAGGAGAGTAAATGACTTGTTGACATTCATATCAACCCTTGTTTATTGGCTTCTGGCACTTGGGACACATGTTTAATCCACTTATAGAGATGTTACAAGGCTTAGTTAAGGTTTGGAGACATGTACAGGAGCTGGAGAAGGTAACCATTAAGGTGGTATACGTTCTGAGTAGAGGTTTTTGTGTTTTTCCTTATACTCCACCCTTGCCACATGGAAGTAGTCCTATTCGTGCAAATGAAAGGCTTCAGCCAAAATTCTCCAGGCTTGTGCATGAGCCTGTAATTGAATTTGATAGTTTTGTGGGTGCGAATGAGGCTTAAAATGAAATCTCTCTGCATTCCTCACGCGCTTTCAGAATATTTCGACTTGTATGTTCATGGAAGCTTCTATACTAATTGAAAATGGTCGAAACTAGTTGAGAAAGTCCTCTAGTGAGTGTGAATACCTAAAGTGCACAAGCAGTGGTGATCATGGTTGGATTTCATTAACTTTGTGCACTCTTGATCCCATTCCAAAAGTGAATTTCGCATACAACATATATACATCACTTTGGATCTGAGATATGGTTGGTTGGGTGAGTATGTGAGTTAGAAAGCTACAGAAGAGGGAGAACGCTTCAGATTTACTAGAGAGTAGAGATCTTCAGTGCATGAGTGTAGATGGCCGAGTAGTGAGCATATCGGAAGTATGCAGTAGATTGTTGAAGCATAGAATGTCGTTGGAAAGATTCAAATTTTGTTGGTAGAGATGGAGAGCTTGGTATAGCTTCATGTTTGTGACCCTCACATTTGTTTTGCAGGTGTTGGTGATGCATATGGCAAATAGCCATTGTGTTTTATGTTGTTGATTGCATTATGTAGAATTTATATTTTGGAGTGAAGGTTTGATGTTATGGTTGAGTGTGAGATTTGTTTTTTTTGTTTGGTGATTATGTTATTCAGATTTGATGCATGTATTAGAGCCATTATTTTTCTTCAGTAGAGAGCACATTGTTTGTGGTGATTTTTGGTGATGATTTGAAAAGAGTCTTATTGTTGAGATTATGATTGCAGAGCTGGATCATATTTGAGTAGAGTGCCTTGGATCCAATGTGAAAATACATGAAACAAGGTCTGCATAGAGTAGAGGATTAATGACTTCATGAGAGTGGAGCAATGATTCCATAGCATTGAAAAAAGGAATAAGTTTCTCCATCCAATCAGTGTCGGATAGTCTAATTAGAGTTGGGAAAGGATCGTTGATCATGGTGGCTTTTAGATGATGGTTGTCCATAGAACCGTGTAAGAACAAAGTCTTCCTAGTTGATCAATAGAATCAAGTCTCCTGGTTGATGGGTGTTATCCAATTGTAGATGAGGTCAAGTCTCCTAGCTGATGGGAGTCAACAAATCTATGTAAAATACCATTGCTTGGCATAATAGAGATTCAAAGCAGTGCAACAACAATAAGGGTGGTTTTTCTCCCGAAAGGGTTTCCGCCAGATATCTTATGTCTCATGTGTGATGATGTGATTGTGCCTTGTTGTGTTGTTTATTGTTGCACTCATGGTTCTTTGTTTAGCTACATGGTTTATGTTTATGTTAAGGTTTATTAATTTGTTGTTGGTTAATATATGCATGATTCAGTAGAGAAGTTAATAAAACACACTATTGATTCCCCCCACCTTAGTAGTGCTCAAGGTTTCCAACATTTCTCATTGGAATCTTGCGAGAAATTCTTTTAGAAATTTGACCGTGGGAGTGTTTAAATCATTTTTTTGATGGCAGAAATAGATTAAACACCATCGAGAAACCTCGTGGCACCCAAAATCCTTAAGCTTGATAGTTGTAACCTAGATTTTCAAAAAAAATATGATGAATTTCTCAAAATCATGCCAAAAATTTTATTGTCTCGTAGATAAAAAAATGTATAGACTACTCAAAAAGCTATATATAGAGTTAAAGGACACCAACAAATATATAGAGTTTAAGGACACCAACGAAAGAAGAAAGAACACAAATCTAGCACAAGTCATCCACCCATGCATTCGATTAGCAGTAGCATGCAACATAGATAAACAAGTGTAATATGCAGTATTATTGCTTAGTACCTCCCTCTTATGCAAAAAGTAATTAATGATTTTAAATATAATAATAACTTTATTGATAATTCTATATATATATATAAACATACTAATATATTTTAAAAACCGTTAAATATTAGCTATATAGATTTAACATAATAAGAGCTTAATAAACTGCATATTACACTTGTTTAAAGTATGGTGGACAGTTATCCACATGGTGTAACTACTTGCTTAAATATGGTGGACAACTATCCACATGGCATTGTGTTGTGCAAAGATTGCAATAATAATCATTATCAAGACACTTGGCCAATAGAATTTTTTTTAGATTTTTTATTTTTTAATATCATTCTTATATCTCATAATTCAATTTAAAACCACATCAAATTAGTCATCAACAAATTAACAAAAAAAAAAATACATTTTAAAAAGTAAAAAATCATTTTTTAGTTTTCAAAATATTTAGTTTAATATTTATTTTTTTCAAAACTTTAATAAACTCTATAAAATCTGTTTAAAAATTTCAAAACTAATTGAAAGTCAATTTTTTTTTACCAAAACGGACAACAATATAACCCACCTTCGACATGTATAACAAGTGTAATATGCAATGGTGTTGTTTAGTACCTGCCTCTTAAGCCAAAGTAATTAACAATTTTAAATATTAATAACAACTTTATTGATAATTCTAAATCTATTTAAAATTTATATATATGAAACATACATCTAAATTAAACATAATTTAATATAATATTAAAATTTAACATAATGAGTTTAATAGACTTCATATTACACTTGTTTACATCTTGTTCCTATCCATTTTTTATGCAACTATTTGCTTAAATTATGGTGGGAAGTTATCCACATGGCATTGGGTTGTGCAAAAATTGCAATAGCAATCATCATTATGACACTTGCCGAATATAAACATTATTTATATTTTAAATTTTAATAGACAATTTTTATATCTCAAATTCAATTTAAAAACCATATAAAATTAGTCATCAACCAATTAGAAAACAAGTTGTCTTTAGTGCGTCTTTTTGGAAGCTATTCTGGTGGTTTTTCCTGTCTAATTTCCTAAAATATGGCATAAATTTATTGAAATCACAAATTTGATGGATAACCCCTGCAGAATCGAAGTGCCCTACGGATTTTTCAAGGTGTTGAATCTATATATACAATCAAAAAACCAATTCAAATAACAAAAATCAAGATTTCACCACAATTGTTTCCATCGAATTCCAGCACCGAAAAGTCCAAAAAACCGCATTAAAAACAATACCATTAGAAACAACAATTTACATTTTAAAAAGTTATAGTTCTTTTTTAATTTTCAAAAAGTTTAATTTAATCTTTATTTCTTTCAAAATTTTAATAAACTTTATAGAATTTGTTTAAAAATTTCAAAACTAATCTAAAGTCAAAATTTTTTTACCAAAATAAAATTAAAAAAAAAAACAATATAACCTACTTTTGACACTTATAAAAGAATACATTTAACTTGGATTTTAATTTAAACGCAACATGAAAAAGGTAGCTAACAAAAACAACGATAATGAAACTAAGGTAACATCATATGATGAACAAATGACAAGGCCAACAAGAAAATGACAAACATGGCTACTTTTCATGTTTTTAATTTATTTATTATTTTAAAAATATTTTTTTTATTGAGACCCAAAACCAAATAACCTGCACTGTCTCGAGAATGTCCGAGTGCAACACCTAAGGTTCTTTATGATCACCACGTCACATCGGGTTATCACCATGTGGGGTGGATATTAACACCCCTGATTGCTCTAATATTTTGTTGTCCTTTACCACATGGGACGAATATAGAATTAAATTATTAAGTATAGTTTATATTTTATTGATAAATAAAGATACTATTAATTAGAGATGTTTTCTTTATAAATTATCATTAAACACCATGCACTAAGTAAATCACTATTTTTCATTTTAACCGTTTAATACCATATTATTCTCAAATAATAATAAGATGTAAAAATGATAAACCATATATTAAATTAGATACTTAGTATTTGTCTATATTTATGTAATAGTGAAAAAGGACAAATTTTAAACAAACAACACTTATAAACAACCACGTTTATGTAATATACCTTTAGCTAAGGTTAATATACACTATAGATGTACTTAGGCAACTTTATACATATTTCAGTGTTTTAGGTATGGTTTTATGGAGGCTCCACGCTTGTGGACAACAGGTTATTTTTTATATCATATTGGAGTTCTTTGTCATACAATCTTACTAGGGCGTCATACTAACTAATGCTTAAAGTATAACCATTATTAAGAGGATAAAATGTTGTGTATCTCATCATTAAGTGGAATTTTATGAAATTACTAAATTGTTAAAATATAAGTTCAAATATATATAATGATTTTTTTTCTTGAATTGAACAATATAATTTGAAGTAAGATTATGATTTCTTATTGTTTAAAATGTACTTCTGAATGCATAAATGGATTCAACATCCTAAAAAACCACTAACACACTATAAATTTTCAAATTAAACAACTTAAAATTATGACTCTTAAAAAAATCTACCGTATTTTAGGAAAAATTGACCAAAAAAAGTGCTCGTAAAAGGAAACAGCAATTAATGGAAGACAAAGTGATGGAAGAAGAGAGATGCAAGTGAGATAAGGCTCAACCTAAAGATTGCCTACACTCACACTTGCATTCATCCAGGCATAAAAACACTTACATATATATGATTACAAAGTGGTTGAGGAGTTTGAACAACCTCCTCATAAATATGATCTAAAATCGGCACAATCTCAATGAGACACAACGAAGTGATAATAATAATAAAATCTTCAAATTTCTTCATTGTTCTAACACTTCCTCTTAATGGAGAAATGTGCTTTCCACCACACATAACTGATTTCTAAATAATTCATACTTTTCCTTTACAAGAGGCTTTGTAAAGATGTCAACCACATTTTCATTGGTATTATAATGAATTAAATCAATTTCCCTAGACTACATATTTTCCCGGACAAAATTGTAATGAGTCTCAATATATTTTGATCTTGCATGGTACACAATATTGTTGGCTAGTATGATGGAGCTTTGATTATCATAGTTGATATTCGTGGGCTTTTTTTGTTCTTCTCCCACATGTTCAAGAACTCACCTCAACCAAACTGCTTCACAAGTAGCATTGTACAAAGCTTATATCCAACTTCAGTTGATGGCAAAGAAACAATTATTTATTTCTTGTTTCTCCACACCACGATCTCGGATCCAAGGTTGAATGCATATCCTAAAGTTGATATTTTGTCCTCGGGATTTCTGGCCCAATTTGAATTATATTAACCTACCAACTCAACATCAAATCCATCAATATATTTAATACCAAAATTAACATCCCTTTCATATATTGAAAGACTTCCTTCACTACTTTCCAATGTATTTCAAGAGGCTTGACCATAAAATGACTTACGATATTGGACGAATATGTTATGTCTGGCCTAGTTGTAGTAAGATAGTTTAAAATTCACACCAACTGATGATAAAATGTACCATCCACCTCTTCTTTCATGAAATCACTATAGAGTTTGACATTATGTTCTAACGGTACTGACACTGCCACGCATTGATCCATTTTTAACCTTTTTAGAATATTTCTTGTATAATCGATTTGTGTAACTAATGTTTGTATGGCTTCTCTCCATAGTTCAAGGCCTACGAAATAGATCAAATCACCAAGTTCTTTCATTTAAAATACCCATGAAAAATTCCTTTTAACTTCATCAATCAAACTAAATCCATTTCCAGCTATAATGAGATCATTAACATACAATCATAACAACATTCCCCTTCTGGTCTATCTTGATATACATGTTAGGGTCACTTTTACTTTTCATAAATACTTTGTGAAGAAAGAAAAAATCTATCTTCACATACCATGATATTGGAGCTTGTTTCAACCCATAAGGCTTTCTTTAGTTTACAAGCAAGATGCTCTTGACTCTTTTTAATGAATCCTTCTAGCTAAACAAGATATCCTTCTTTTATTTTCCCATTCCAAAAAGAATATTTAACATCTAGTTGATGTAGTTTCCATTTATATTTTTTAGTTAATGCAATCATTATTCTAATGTATTTAACTTAGCTTTAGGTGCAAAGGTTTCATCATAATCAATTCCCTCTTTTTGTGATAATCTGCAACAACTAATGTAGCTTTAGATTTATCTAAACTTCCATCAACATTGAATTTGGATTTGAACAACCATTTTTATCCCATGGGTACTTTATTTTTAGGTAATTCTATTAATTCACAAGTATCATTTTTCATTATAGACTCATAATCTTCCTTCATTGCATTTCTCCATTCCTTACGCTCATTAGCATGTTCAAAATTCAAAGCATTTGTGACATTCATTACTTATGTCATTAAGGTGTAGTCTTTATACCTTATGGGTAGCTGAGTTTGGCGTGATGATATCCTTGGTGCTTCACTAATTTCTTATCTTCTCCTAATTTGTGGTGAACCATCTCCTCCTCTTGGTGTGTTGTGGTTGCTTAACGTGTTCATATCAATAAATTCTTCCTCTTTTTTTGGTTCATGTTTATCATTTTCTTCTTCCTTGAAATCGTCGTAATTATAAGAAATATGTTATGCATCATAGTTGTCTTCCTTATGGCCTTCATCTGAATGCTCATGAAACAATACATCTCTACTTTGAAAAAATTTATGTGTAGAGGGATCAAACATGTTATATGCTTTATGATCAAAATAGTAACCAATGAAAATAGACTCGATAGTGTTTCCATCAAGTTTTCTCCTGTCTTCTTTTGGAACATGACATAATACTTTGCTTCCAAATATTCTTAAACGGATTAATATTGGTTTATAACCATAAAGAGCTTCAAAGCGAGTCTTATGGTGTGAAATTTGGCTGGACTTATATTTTTTAAATTAATTACAGTACTAACAACTTCAACCTAAAATGAATTAGTAAGGGTTTTACATTTGATCATGCTTTGTGCACATTCTACTAAGGTTATGTTATTTCCTTTAACTACTCCATTTTGATGTAGAGTATGTGGCACCATGTATTGTTGTACAATTCTATGGGCTCAATAGTACTTGATGAATTCACTTGATGTATATTCTCCCCCTTGATCTAATCAAAGGATCTTGATGTATTTTCATGTTTGCTTCTCAACCAAGTTTTTAAGTTCTTTAATGTATTGAAATACATCACTTTTCTTTCTCATGAAATAAACCCATGTATATTTTGTGCAATCATTAATAAAGAATAAAAACAATATGCTCCACCTAATGTTTTTATCTACATAGGACCACACACAGTTGTATGCACAAATTCAAGAATGCCCCTTTTCCTTCTATCTGTATGAGTAGGGAATTATTCCTTATGCATCTTCCATAATGCAAAACCTTCATTGATGCAACACATTCATTCTTAAACAATGGAAGTCCCTTTACCAAAGTAACAATAAATCATGATTATTTATTTGGCCATACCTTTGGTTCCAAAGAGCTTCTGTTGTCATGGTTGTGGATGCCAATGCTTGATGAATTTTTCTTATCGCATCAAAGATTGTATAAACATCAAATTCTTGCACCTGTTGCAATAAACTTGAAGTGATCCTGCATATATTTTACCACACAATGTGATTTTACAAATTTTACCCTCATATTCTGATATGTTATAATGGAAACTGAGATTAGGTTCTTCTTAATGCTAGGAACATACATCATATTGTGATTTTTTTAACATGGCCATTTTTTAATGTTAGAGGCACATCACCATATCCTTTAATTTGGTGTGAGTAAACATGTTCAAGATATATATTTGCACCATTTTTAGTTCCATAGAAAATTTCAAACCAATGCTTATTACAAAACATGTGAATGGAAGCTCCATCAATCAACAAACCATGCATTTGAATCATTGGTGTCAACAAATAGTGAAACATTTGAAATAAACAATCTAAGATTTATGAACTCATCGTACAATATTTCTTATCCATCAACAAAATGTATGGTGTTCCTTTTGTTTCTAGGTTTATATTCATGATACTTTAATTTGAAACAATCTCTAGAATAGTGACCACGCTTGCCACGATAATGACATTTAAGTCTAACATCAGCCTTTGGGGGTGTCATACCTTGTTGGGGTTTTGAAAACGGTGGTTTTCCAAATGATGAATTTCCATGTGGTGGCTTTCCTCCTTTGCTTCCTTCCCATGGATTTCCTATGGAAGATTATTTCCCTTTCGCCATTAGAGCCAAAGCAAAACTTTGAAGTCTAAGGTTATTTCACCTTTCTTCTTCCTACATGGATATATCTACCAATTCATCAAAAGTGGGAGCTTTTCCCCTTGCTACAAGACTTGTAATTAACACCTGGTACTCATCTAGCATTCCGTTTAAGGTTATGGTGACTAAATCAATATAAGAAACCTTTCCTCCTATATCTCCAAGCTTGTATTTAATGTCTTTAATTCTTGAAATGAAACTACTAATGATTTCATTTTCTTCCATCTTAATGGAAAGGAGATTACTCTTTAGAGACAAGAATTGATTTGTATTCTTCGATTCATACAAGTCTCTAAGTGTTTTCCACATCTCGTTAGAGGTCTTACAGTCTCATATATGGGATATAGTGTTTTCCTATATGGACATTCTCAATAATACTCTTCCTTAGTTTCTTTCCTCTCCCAATCTTGAATTAAATGCAAATATAGTTCCTGCGACGTCATTAGGCTTCACTTCATCACCACATGCTATCGACCAGATATTGTAACCTTTCATCAATGTCTACAATTTAAACTTCTAATTTACATAATTGGCATCATATAACTTAGTTGCTTCATTTAAATATGTTTCCGCTAAAGGGTTAACCATCAAGGAAAAAGAGTCCCAACTTCAAATAAATCAATAGATTTTTGCAAGTTACCTAACCTAGCACTTATCAAAATACTTTGGCACTAGATGCACCATACAATAAATTTATATGCACATACTACACAACAACAAAAGAGGTACAAATCAACTTGTAATAGGTACAAACCAACTTCTCTCTTACTTCACATAGTGAAACATAGTGCTACTCACCACTTCTTCACACAACCTACACAAAGGCTCTTATCACGACTCACAATGACAATAAGTAGTGGATGTGACCTCACATGGGAGATAAATGTAGTAGGATTCCAAGCTTTCTCGAATATAAACTCAATTCAGTCCTTCCCACAAATAAGAAACGTGACAGTTGGTGCATCCTCGAAACAGAACCTCTACTCCAATTGAACTGATGATAGGCGGATGCCATCCATTGTTATAGAAGAAAAAACAATGGGTTCTCTGTATTTCCAAGATGATATTGAAGTAGAAACAAAAGAGATCAAGTTGCCATACTACCCACATATTTTCCACAAGTTTTTTTTACAAACTAGCTCACAAAATGCCATGATGATACTCAAGGAAAAACATGTCCCTCTTGCCATCACTCAATTATTCTCCACCACAAAGTGCAATCCCTCACTGGAATGTGTTGGCAGTTTATGAGCTACAAGGTTCTATATGTTAAAGTTCTTCCTCGTGATATAGGACCAACAACTCTACTTCCATAGATTCTCAGTCTCCATAGCATGATTCCACCACCAGTTGACACATGCTTCTTTGGCTAGCAACTTGGCATCTAAATGCTTCAACAACTCCACTAGGAAAAGTTATTACCAAACAACACCACTCATGCCCTCAGCCCTCGACTCAAGAGGAGTAAATTCACATGCTTGTTAAATCCACTTGGCGACTTACCGCAAATTTTGGGCTACAAAAAATCTACACAACACACCACAAAATTCCTTCTTGGCTACAGAAATGTATCACGACAGGAAACAAAACTTCGACGTAGAGGCTAACACACCTCTCCACATGCACAAGATCTAACACAAGTGAAATGATCTCCTAGTCACACGACATTTTTGACACAACAGACTCAACCATGCCACAAACATAGACACACCACTCAACCCAAATTTATCACACCACTCCACAAATAGTCTGCACGGATATATCACTCAGCCACATCACATGGATTCATGCCTTTCCAATCAATCTCTAACACCAAAACAACAATTAATGGAAGACAAAGTAAGTGAAGAAGAGAGATGAAACTCTCAACTGAGACAAGGCTCAACTTGGAGATGCCTACACTCACACTTGCATTCATCCAGGAAAAAAGCACTTCATATATAAGATTACAAAGTGGTTGAAGATTTTGAACAACCTCCTCATAAATATGATCTAAAATCAACACTATCTCAACTTAAACACAATAAAATCCTAATAATAATATAATCATGTGTGTGTGATTTTAAATTTATGAATATGTTAAATATTAAATCGATATATAAGATTTTTTATATTTTAATAAGACCAGTTTAGATCCATCTTAACTCCAGATCTACCAAGTGTTGAGAGGGATTAAATCGCTTGAGGTGCGAACATCTTCTAGAGAAAAAAGATTAGATCCCTCTCAACGCTTTCAAGATCCAAAATTAAGATATATATAGACTAATTACTTAATAAATCTAATTTTAAAAACAATTTGAACTTATTTATATACCTATAAAATTATTTATTTTTATTTAACATATTTATTAGTTAACATCTTCCACCCGCTAACCTTTTATCATGTGTGGACATTTTGGCTATACACCATAGGTGTCTCCATTAACATCTCCTGTTGTTTGGATTCATGGATATATGTGTCCACTTATTTTAGATTTGGCATGTACATGTACATTACATTATTGGTCTTTATTGGTGCAATAATAATTAGAGGGGTGGGAATAAGCTAATAAATATTCATTTTTTTAAGTTATAATTTTTTATGATTAATAAAAATTTTGATTATAATTTTTTTCATATAAAGTTTGAGTTGGTTTAATGGTTAAGAATATATATTTCTCTTACAAGGTTATAGGTTC
This sequence comes from Pinus taeda, assembly GCA_000404065.3. Taxonomy (NCBI): domain Eukaryota; kingdom Viridiplantae; phylum Streptophyta; class Pinopsida; order Pinales; family Pinaceae; genus Pinus; species Pinus taeda. The sequence continues at coordinate 4,336 of APFE031254469.1, read as the reverse complement.
ACATTTAAAGGTAGTAGAATACGTACACGTATGTAGATTTTAGCAATGATTGAGTAGAGGTGGGTTACTCATCCCACAAAAAATTGGTGTTATATACCAATTTAAGATGTAATTTTTTTCATGCAAAGTTTGAGTTGGTTTAATGGTTAAGAATATATATTTCTCTTACAAGGTTATAGGTTCACGTTTAAAGGTGGTAGAATACGTACATGTATGTAGATTTTAGCAATGGTTGAGTAGAGGTAGGTTACTCGTCCCACAAACAAATGGGTTTTATATACCAATTTAAGATATATATATATATCCACTTATTAAATCCATTTCTAGAACCTAGTATAAAGGCATTACATCACTAAATAGACCAGCACAGATCTATCTTAATTTTGACTTACCAAGGGCCTAGAAGGATCAAATCTCTCAAGATGCAAACCACTTTTTGAATGCAAAAATTTAGGCAAGGTTTTCATTTGCACCTAGAGAGATTTGATTCCTCCAGGCTTTTGGTAGATCCAGAGTAAAGATAAGCTTGTGCTGATTTTGAATACCATACTAATAGCATGTTTTAATTATAGTACTTTTTTTCACTTGTTTATATAATATTGCTAGTTGACAATGAAAATATTCTCTCCTCTCTCTCCTTCCTTCTCTCATCTCTCTCCTCTATATATTAGTATTATAAAAATATAATAATATATATATATAATATATAATCTGTGGTTTACGATAACCTTGGAGATTGTGACTGCTAATGTCCATGGACATATTGTACCAGGTAATCACTTGAAGATCATTCCTACAGACTCAACCAAGAGCCTAACTTTGAGAGCGTCGAGAGATATTGAATCCCATAACCCTATCAATAGCAAAGATATTTAACGTCGACCGATTGGGTAATATATATATAATATAACACACACTTTGAATTATTAATATTTTTTTAAATCTTACATATCAAATCCATATTAAACATTGAAAGAATTAGAAATCTCCCTCATACCTTGAAATATAAAACACCTATTAATGGAATAAAAATTCTCCCTCTCTATATATGTTTGATATTAAAAAATTTTATTCAACATGAATATTGAAATATTTGATTTATAACCCACAATAAACTTTTCTTTGTTATCAATGTTTTTTAAATCTTATATATCAACTCCATATTAAGAAATAAAGAAATTAAATATCTCCTAGAAAGCTAAAATACAAGAAACCTTTTAACTTAAATTACTTTACTTTCCTATATATAAAGCTAGCCTCAAGGGTTAGCTCAATGATTGAGGTCTCATAGATAAAAGCAGCTAGCTATTGGGAGGTCCCGAGGTCAATTCTCCTCGACGATATTGGGGTTATGCTTTGCTAATAAGCCAATGGGAAGTGATCTTCCACCTTCCCTTCGAGTGGATCTTCCCAAATGTTTCCTCGAAAAAAAATAAAGTTGATATCCAATTATGTTATTTAACATGGGCATTGAAATATTTTACTTATAACTAACAATAAAATATTTTTTGTTTTAAATATTCAATATACATTGAATATATAATGAATTACACATCATGTAATGCCAATAATATTATATTCTGTCAACTTCATATTGAGTAGTGAGAAATTAAATATCTCTATCATATTATTATTATTTTTCTTTTTTACTTTCAATTACTTTCTCTCTATATAAATTTGATATAAAATTTCGGTAGAAATTGAAGTATTTTCTTATGGCCTATATTATTATTTTTAAATTTTTTTCCCGAAAATAAATTTGTAATTTTATTCATGCAAGAGAAGAACAAAGCTACATTTTGCACATGTTGAAACACATTCAAGCAGTAACGTCACACATCATAACATAAAATATAAGGGTGGGACAAGAAACCCTCGCCACATAATGTGGCCAACAACAGAGGTTAGAAAACCATTGTACAAAAGATATCAAAAAACTCAAAGACAAGGCATAAGTTGTCCCATTAGCTCATGTGAAAGGTCTGGAACCAATCCATAAACAAAATACAAGGGCATCAATGCCCAACATAAAATCCATGATGACAACCATGCGGCCAACAACAAATCCAACCTCAACCTAGCCACGTGGAGACATGAATCATAAGACCCCAACGCTGATAAAACCTCGCCAACAACCACAAAACCCACGACAACGATGGAGGATAACACCGGTGACAAAACCTCGATGAGAAACCATGGTACAAACCCCGAGCATAAGAGAAACCTTGACAATGAGAAACAACTATAGCAAGAGACATTGGAAGCCCCTTAAAACACCCTGAACATCACCTGCAAAATGAAAAGATACCACAACGAACCTCAAACCAGTAGAAAGGGTGCACACAACACAAAACAAGGGGCGAAAAGGACTAGGGAAACCACCAAGCCCCTTCTCGCTCAATGTCTAAACCCAATCCAGAGCTAAAACAAACACCAAATCACCTAGACAAAGGCCATGGTGAAGAGCACACCAAAATTGCAGGCAACATAAAATAAGGGGTGATGGCAGCTAGGTTTAGCTACCAAGCCTCCGACCCTCTTAATGCTTACATCAAAATTATTATTTTTATATTTTACATGAAAATATATAAAGACGAAAATTAGACCACCAAATACCAATTGAAAGATTTTAGAAACATGTCTCGGAAAGAGAAATTTGAGTGAAGAGTCTTATAACAATGACGTGATGAAGGAGAGAAATTGTAACTTAGGGATAAGCGATATGATTAATATTTTAATATTGTTGATTTTTTAATGAATGTGATGTATGAATAAAGAAACATTGGTCAAAACAGGAATATTTGTGTAGATAAAACATTTGAATGAGATTATGTTAAATGACGATTGTTAATATTATAAGATAATTCAGTTTATTTATTTAATAATGAATGTTGAAAAAAAATTAATTATGAATTATTTATTATTTTGAAAAATTGAAGATAAAAAGTTTTAGATTTTTACAATTTTAACCATTTAAAAGGTTTTCTTTTAATAATAAAAATGGTTATAAATTGTATAAAAAAAAATTGCAATGGAACGGATAATATAATTTTTTTGGATTGTGAAATTATCTTGTAGAGCTCTCCTCTGGTCCAAGAGAGGAGAAGATGGAGTATAATAATTTTTCCTATAATAACTCATTTTCACAATTTGGTGAGGACATGAATAAATTCTTCTAAATGGTGTGTATAATATAATGCAAACCAAAAAAATCATCATTATTTTTTATGGGTTATCTTACTCTTAAATAGGGTAGCTTCCATAATTAGATGATAGTCTAAGAGAATACTTGAGTCTACATATTTCTCTCTCCCTTTCTTTGTTCTCAACTTGATTTGATGAGTTAAAAGGTTGGTATTGCAACAATTATTTTTTAAATGACACATAATGTGGGCACATGATCCAGGGGGATCTTCATAAAAGTACCAATGGCATGGTAAAAGGCTCAAAAATCCAAGTGGTAGAATTTGGATAAACTTAGCATCGGATCGAAGTGTTCGTCATCCTGATTTTAATGGTGTGAACAACACTCAAATCCAAGTCCAGATGAAGAAGTTAGAGAAAGTCAAATTTTGAGTTTGACTTATCATGGTGGCAAGAGAAGATGACATGGAAAAGTTATAGCGAATGGGGAGGCACCAAGTGGCAAGCTGCCATTGGGCCCCGCATATCGCATATCAGGAAGAAAAACAAAGGTATGGGTTAAGAATCGGCCCCAGGAGTGTTGATTTGCGATATCGCATATCGCACATCAGAGGTGGACGTGTATTAAAGAATCAGCCCTGACGCAGACAGGTTGCGATTCGATCGCAATCCCATATTGCAAGTGCATCGGAATCGGCCCCCGGAAAAAGCTCGGTTACGATGCGATTTATCGTATATCGCAATCACAGAAAGCGGTTGGTGTTTACGATACGGTTCTGGCTGAAAGCGTCGATTGTGATTTGCAATTGGCGCTGGACGTGATATTTTATTATGTTATATTGTATATTTCTGTTGAGTCCGCGATTACTGCAGTGTATGGGTTTTGTTCCAACGCCAATTGTGACTTGAGCTGGGAACCGCCAGACGCGATATATTATATACTATGTTCTATAAACCGCAGGGCCATGTATCGCAGAAGTGCATGTTGTATTGGCTTTGGACTATTCTTTGATAGTTAAAAGCATCGATAGACATGCCACCTAGCCTTATGCACAGTTAATGGGTTTTTATATGTTTAAACGAGACTTCCCCATTATTATAAGGTTGTTGCCATATATCCTTCTAGCCCGATTCCGTCTACCTAACTTGGTTATTATGTTAAAACTGCCCGAGTTTTGAGGGATACCACCAT